>ML994647.1:0-243725 GCA_010093925.1 Zopfia rhizophila CBS 207.26
AATAATAATAATAATAATAATAATAATAATAATAATAATAATAATAATAATAATAATAATAATAATAATAATAATAATAATAATAATAATAATAAATATACTAAAGTATATATATGACTATCTCTCCTAATTAGCTTAGTATAGTCTAGTGGGTAGATCCTTTATTTATAAAAATAACCATTAAAAATAACTATTAAATACTTCTAAAAATTTTAGTATATAATGAAAATTTGTTGGTGTATTAGTACTCTATTATATCTATTTATAAAATCTTTATCTTTATTTAATTTAAAACATTTACCTTATTAAAATGTTTTTAAGGAATTTTAATAATTTACTTTTTTAATAAAAAAAGTCTCTAAACGCGTAGAAGAGAAAAGTAGACTAGAAAAAAACACAGCACTAACTCTCTAAAAGAAGTAAAAAAAGATTTATAACTAAATTCTATTAAATATAGAAGATAATAATAATTCACGCTATTAGTAATATAGCTTACGTGAATTTAACCTTTTTTTATAGCTACTAGTAAAGAAAAAGGACGTTTATTAGTGTACATAAATTAGTAATAAGAATAAGAAAATTAAGAAAAGAAAATAACAGCTATAGTTTTAATAGCTCTATTCTTTCTTTACTTTAAGAGTTATTTATAATATAATTAACAACATTTCTTTATAATGCTTATACTTTATTTTAGGTGTGGTAATAATAGTACTGTTACTTACTTTTACTATAACTTTTAATAAATTACTAAAACTAGAAAAAGCTTCCGGTCTAGGTGTATATAAAATCTGATTTAATTTCTCTATAGTTCTTTTAGTTAATATTATTTATATCTATTAAATAATAAGTAAGTTATTTTACTCATATTAAAAATATATTATCAGAAGTTGTTATTAGTTATAATAGATAATATTTAAGAAAATACTTTTTAGTAATAGTTTATAGAATACTTATAGCTAAAAAGTTTATAAGTCTACTCAGTTTATTCTTACGTTATTAGGTAATTTAGTTTAGTTTAATTTAATAAAAGTCTCTATAATAAGCCTATAAAGAATATTATAGTACTAGTGTTAACTAGTTATATATTTATTAGAAGTAAAAAGCTAAATATTAGTTTAAATATTTACTCTCTTATTCTATTATGTGCCTACTACTTGTTTTAGTTACTTTCTTTTCATTAACTATTCTATACATCATAAGGAAATTAAACATAAGCTAGTTAATTAATCTTAATACTAAATTTTAGCTATTTAGGTCTATTAAATAAGCTTAAGGCTAGTATAACTTTAGTGAAGATTATATAAATTATATAATAAGCTAGAGAACAGTATAGAGAATAACTAAATAGCTTATATATATACTAGTATAAAGTATTAGCCTTTAGAAATAGTATATTTAATTAAAGATTAGAGTTAATATAACTCACATACTAGTACAAATTTAGCAGAATTAGGGTTAGTATAAGATATATACTATTATAAAGTATATATAATAAATATTAGCACGATATCTATACTATTCTGAAGAGTATACTATTATAAAGAATTAAAATAAGAACTAGTACAGGCTGCGTACTATTCTAAAGTTTATACTATTATAAAAATACATATATAAAGGACTAGTACGAATATTAGACTATTATAGAAAATATATAATTTATATTATTATAAAAAGTCTACTAATATAAGAAGAAGCCTATTTAGGCTTTTTATTATATACTATTATAAAAATATAAATAATTATACTAGTACACCTCGCTATAAGAATAGTCTAAAGTTATATTAATATTAGATATTTTATAATAGTATGTGATATACGTCTAAAATAGGTTCCTTTAACTCTAATATATAATATTATTAGGCATACCGAATTTGCTAGAAAATCCTAGTAATATAATATCTTAAAAGGGCTATAAGTACTTAATTAGGCTTTATACTAAATATAGTATTAAGTTTTATAATAGTTATTTAATAGTTTTTTACTTATACTAGTACGTGATATAGCCTAAATAGGTTTTCTAGCTAATTTATTTTAGTCTTAAAACTAATGTTATAGCCCTAGTATGAAATAGATATAGCTTAAAAAAACTAGAAGCCTAAACTATATTATTACTAAAATATAATTAGGGAGTTGAGCTAAATAGGATATTTAAATAATAAATTATATTATAAATATTCTTTTAGCTCTAAACCCTATTTTTCTCTTATATTTTATGTTTTTAAATAATATGAAATATAGTATAATATTTCCTAGTGTGTCTGATACTAAATTATGTAAGAGCCTAAATTTTATTCTTTTCTAACTCTTATACGCATATACTCGTATTATAGGTTACTAACTTACTAATATAAATTATACTAGTAATAAGCCATCTAACTAATTATTATAATAGTTAATTAGTTTTCTTACTTCTGAATCGGATAGCTTATTAGACTTAATAGAAGTTAGTTAACTTAATAGAAATAAGAAAAAGTAATATAATAAGTTATAGTCTAATAAAATAGTATTAAACTATTTCACTTAAGATGTGAATTTTAATTTTAGAGTAATTATAAAGAATTAAAAGTAACTACAAGCTGTCTAACGTCTCGTACTTATAATATATTCTTTATACGTATATTATATACTACTTAAAAGTATATTAGATACTGCTAGAGGCTACTAGAGTTACTAGAGATTTTATTATTTTTTTTTTCTATTTACTAAGCCCTGCTCTTGTCACGTGAGTGAATACTCTAAATCTATTTATATAGTTTTATATTTCTATTCTTACTTTTTAGCTCTTGTTTTAGTTTATGCTAATATATCTTATATCTACTTATAGTTTTTCTTTTAAGCTTAAATATATATTTCTATTCTAAAGCATTATTAGCTGTTATTATTAATACTATTAGTTTTTTAAGTATAGTTATCTTTTTATTACTGTTTATAACATTATTCCCTTTCTCTAAGTCTTTATTTTAAAAGATAGTTTCTTTCTTTTATAAGTAATATAAAGGTAGTAGGTTTTTTACTCTATGTTCTAAGCTATAAGACTCTTAACTTTCTTTCTTTTCTACCTAGCTTTTTAATAATAATATGTCTTAAGTTATCTCTAATATATGCTTACTATTTAGTTTCTTAGATTTATAATAAACCCTATCACATACTAACACCTTACTTAAACTGTTTTTATTAAGGTGATAATTATTTTATAAACTTAAGTTCTAGTTATTACTCAGCCTACGCCAACTGCAACGTGAAGTATAATTTAATTATATTATAATTAGAATAGAATTACCTTAACTATAACAAAGCAAAGCTTTGTTATTAGCTTAATTCTATTAAGAATTAGTGTTCTAAACTTTATGTTTATAAGTTACAACTTCATCATAAACTCACGTAAGTAGATTTAAAAGAGAAGGAAATATTTAATTAGGAGATAATTTTAATTTATAAAGTTTAAACTCTCAAACAGGAAGAGACTCGTTCTTAGGGTTAAAAAATTTATATATTATAATTTATAGCTTAAACTTCTTCTTAGCCTATTACTTTACTTTTTTTATTTTTTAACTTTAATTAGAATGCCCTGCAGTTGCCTTACTTTTAGAATATAACTTTAAAATAAGCTTTTTTTAGTTTATTTAATAGTACTTATAATGGGCTAGAGCCTAGGATGGTTGACTAAGACGGTTATCTCGGCTTTAACTCCGTGCGTAACCACGTGACTTTAGCGACTTGGCAGGGGTAGCTATTAAGTCTCTGTAGCGTACGTAGTTAACTTTTTATCAAATCCACTCTGTTACACCCAATTGCCATTATTGGCCTGGATCCTTATATTTGGATTTGATTAATCTTATTTCTCGCAAGAGGCCAAGAGGCCTCCGGCAGTACAATTGACTTTGTGGAAGAGCGAGAGGCTCTCCAGCATTTGGGAGAGCTATCTAGTGGTATAGTGAGCATTAATGGACGCTAATGACTACTTAGTACCTGTACTAATGGCCCGAGCGACGAACCTGCTTGATGCAGGATATGATAATAAATAGATCGGCCGTGAACTACGCCGGTTGCTTGCTTTATAAGGGTTGGAAGTCTCAGCTGTTGAAATAGTGATAAGCTAAGTAGAGATTGAACTTAATAACTACCCTGCTTGGCGTGATAAAGGGAAAGTTTTATTCCTAGCAAATGGAGCCAGCGACAGCACCTCACTTGGGGAGATTATAAACGTGTTATAAGTAATATCTAAGAGGCTGACTGTACTAGAAGGTTGTGATTCCCTATTAAGGCTATCCCTACGGGTCCTAGTGATGACACCAGTAACTTCCTTCGTGCTAACGCCACAACTAATAATTAAACTAGTAGTTAAACTATTTAATTTTCCTGAACCCCCTATGTTTGATGGCACACGGTCTCTTTACCCTACGTTCAAGCATTAAGCTAAGGCCAAGTTACGATTTAACGGATACTGTATGGGTGGTGAGGAAGGATAGATGGACTATCTTTTTTAGCGTTTGAAGGGATGAGCAGCACAAACCGTCCTCCTATAGCTCTCCAATCAAAGAAATAATGCCACCCTTAAAGCAATGTGGGCGTTTATGGACTCCTAGTTTAAAGACTAGTACTAAAGGTAAAAGTCTCTAGACAAGCTGCAAAGCATGAAACAGAAAAAGAAGTTAGTAAGAGAATACTATATAGAGTTCAATAAGGAGCTGCTGCTAGTAGGAAGTGATCGGCTAAATAAAGACGTAAAGAAGAGTATATTTACCTAGGGATTGAACGGAGAGCTCCGGAAGCATATTATAGCCCTTTTAGTAACACTAAGCTTTGAAGAGTACACTTAAGAAGTAATTCATGTTAGTAACAACCTTATATAGATTATATTAAGTAACTGTAGGACTGCTATGGCTATCTATATAATGCTATCTATACTAACGCCTGAATTAATAGATTAGAAAGTAATACCCACGCATACAGGGGCAGCGAAGTTATAGGATAACTAATCTAAAATACTTTAAGTAAGCTAAAAGGAATTTAACTGACACTATAAGTAAGGCTTCTATTATTAATACAGTTCTCCCGGCTATATAAAGAATAAATATAAATATATAAGAGTAAATTAGTTATGTCTAGCTACTATAGCGTTAGCAAAAGCTAGACAAATAAACACTAATAAAAAAGACAAAGAAGATAGAGATAAAGGAGAAAAAGAAAAAGCGTTAGAGAAAAAATAGCTCTTACTTACAGTCACAAGTAAAGGCCCCTAGCCGAAATAAGTAAAATAGTATTATAAAGAGAATAATAGAAGTTCTAAAATATATATATAAATATAGACTCTATTACTATATACTTATTAATCAACCAGATGAATATCGTATATATAATGATTAATACTAGGTATTTATGTTATAGTTTTATAAGCTTTATTTTTACTACTAAAGTCTATTTAGCGCGTATTAACATAGCCCTATAAGGGATTATTAGAGTACATAAGAAATCTAAAAAAGTTACCTAGATTATATAAATTAACCTTAATATTAAAGGACATACTAAATAAGCTTATATATATATTATTAATAATATACTTAAGTTTAATTTTATTTTAGGTAGGCTTTAGATAAACTAAAATAATATTATAATTACGTCAGCAAAGAAATCATTCTACATTCATACTTTAAGAATAAGAGTTTATAGTAAGAAAAAGAAGAAACTATATTAGTAGAAGCTAATAGAGATTAGTGCAGCTACTTTTTTAATATAAATAAATAAATTAAAAAGAATAAGTAAGATACGTATCTTTATAGTATTATTAGCAGATATTTAAAAGGCCTTAGTATTTAAACTAAAGCTGAATTCTAGAATATTACTTTCTAAGATTTATTAGAAGTATCTAAAGCTATTTTTAGAGAAGAAAGTAGATAAACTCCTACTACTATAAGATCATAAAATAAACTATTATATTAAACTTAAAAAAATTAATAGAAAGGACCTTAAGGTCCTATAAGGACTACTGTATAATATATTAAGAGAGAAATTACTAATACTATAAAAAAAGTTAATGCTGCTACTAGAAAAAAGTTTTATCTACATAAGCAACTTTCTAGTTATAGTTTTAATACTATTTATATATAAGCTTAGTAAAGGTCTTTACTTTTATATTAACTACTACATGCTTAATAAGATTTCTAAGAAAAATAAATATTCTCTTCCCCTAATTTATAAGACGCTTAGCTAGATTAGTAAGGTAAAATAGTATATTAAGCTTAATATTTTAGCAGCCTTTTATAAGATTTATATTATAGAAGGAGATAAATAGCTAACGGCCTTTTATATAAGATTTAAACTCTTTAAATAGCTAGTTACATCTTTTAGACTAGTAAAAGCCTTTAGTATGTTTTAGTAGTATATAAACTAGACTCTATAAAAGTATCTTAACAAGTTCTGTTCAACCTTTCTTAATAACGTATTTATTTACTTTTTAGGCTTATGTTACGGACGGTAATAGAAAGATAACTATATCTAAAAAGCTAAAGAAACTAGTAATAATAGCTAATAAAGCTTTAGAATAGAAACATATATTTAAGCTAGAAAGAAAGAATTATAAGTAGACACGAGACGCTCTAGCGCAGGCTAAAGTACAAACTAAAAAGTAAAAATAAAAATATAGAATTATGTCTAAAGATTGGAAGCAGTTATGCACGTAACTAAGATAAAGTCTTAATAAATAAATAAGATAAAAATAATTAAGCTTCAAGCTTTTTTATTTTTTCTAGTAGTATTTAATATACCGCTAGAAGGTATATAATGTACGTATAAGAGATTTTCTATAAATATAAGGCATAAACTAGCTCCGAGATATTTTGGATTCTTTATAGTTACTCTAAAATCAAGATCTTATCTCTAAGTTGAGACTTAAACTTAAGTGAAATAGTTTAATATTATCTTATTAAATTTATTATATACTCTCTTTCTATCTTATAATAAAGCATAAACTCTATTTTATTAAACTTAAGGCTATCTATTCCAAATACGGAAAGAGCTAAAAACTTATTAAGTAATTAATTAGAGTAAAGTTATTAACATAAAATATACTATTAAATTAAGATAACTTATAATATTATAACTACCCTTTCAAAGTATAGAAGAGGACGTTGGATTAATTCTAATAATAAATTTCTAATTACAGTTTATAACGACCCACTATAAGGATAAACAGGAACTTTATTCGTTAAAAGAAAGTAGTAGTAAAGAAGAAGTTATAAAAGAATCTTTATCTACTACTAGAAGTATATTAGGAGGAGGTAAGAGTACGTAATAAATTATTTAAAAATAAAAAGTAGTTATAATAGAGTTATATAACACTCTAGTTAATCTATAGCAACAGGTAGTAACAGGTAAGACTAGTAGAAAAAAAATAGCAAAAATATAACCTTCTATAAAGTTTAATAGTAATAGAGATAAACTTAAAATCTTTATAGCCATAATAGACCTTTACTATTAGTTTAATTAGTTTTTATTTATAACTGCCTAAGATCGGATCTTGGCAGCTAGTATAAATATAATAGAAAAAGTTATAAAATAATTTAAACTACTTACGAAGAACTATCTAGCTAAAGGAGACCTAAACTTAGGATTAATAGAACTTATAAACTATAATAATAATATTAAAAGAACCTTCGAAAATTATAAGAGCTTTAAAAAGGAAATAATTATAGTCTTTAGAGAAATTAATAAGAAAATAGAAGTAATCTAGAAGTTCTAATAACTTAGATAATACATATTAGTAGCTAATTACACGGTAGAATTTAAGTAAATTTAATTTTAACTAGACTAAGTAGATTAACCCCTGGTTATAATATACTATATAGGACTAAAAAATAGAATTAAGAATAAAATTTCCTAAGGAAAATAACTTAGCATACTTCTAAGAATTATTAAACAAGTAGTGATAATTGATAACTATTAGTATTAAAAAGAATAGGAAAAGAAAAATAATACTAGGCCGATAATCTATATACTACAAAAAAATAGAAAAGATAGCTAAACTTATAATGCAATAGAAATCAACTAAATATTAATTAAGAACATATAGATTAATAGATAAAGATAAGATAAGTAAACTAAAGAATAAATAGATTAGTACGTATAAAGAGTATATCTTAGTTACAGAAAAGAAAAACACTTTATTAAAGACTATAAATAACGGAAAGTAAATGTTAAATAAGCTTATGTCTAGACTAAAGCACTAATTAAAATAGCTATAGTTTAAATAAAACTAGCTAAAGACTAGATAACTAAAGAGACTATTATATAATAAATTTAGAAGAAGTAATATTAGATCTATAGAAGCTACATGCACCTTAGATAAGAATATAAAATATTATATTAATAAATTAAGAATTATTTAGTAGAATAGGCTAATGATATGATTACTATTATAAAAAAAACTGCTATTAGATAATACCAGGCTAGCTTTATAAAAGAAGCTAATTAATTCTATAAGATAATATAACAGAAAAAAGGACCCTTTAAAGCAGAGAATTAGAAATTTAGATAATAATAAAATTAAGAGATAATAAAAGGCAAAGAGCTAATGTCTATAATAATTAGATAATAAATAAACTAGAAATACTACTAGATTTATAGATTAGAATATTATATAGGAAAATATTATATCACTAAGCACTAGAAGATTACTCTAAAAGATAGGATATATAAGTGCTAATAAGCACTACAGGCAGCTAGTAATAAGTAGTATAAAAAACTTAGTAAATAGAAACTAGCTACATAAATAAATAAGATTTATAGATAAAAATTAATACTATTTATAAGCTATATAACCTATTACCACCCCATTAGACATCTAGAGTTAAGATAGAACTAGAATAGGAAATTAGAGAAAGAACTTATTCTATTTATTTTATAGGTATAGGACGAGAAAGCCACCGAAAGAACTATATAAAAAAATTACTAAATATATAAAGAAAAGATGTATACTAGATAAGAATACAAATAAGCAGCTTATACTATATAAGTTAAAAAACTAATAATAAAATAAGTACTAAAATAAATAGTATAGAAATAAGAACTTAACTTACAGTAAGAACTAATCTATATAGATTCTAAAAAAAAACTCTAGAACTTAAGGACTGAGAAATATAAATAGTTGGACTAGGATAAGTACTAATTAGGATGCTAATATTACTAGACTAAACACCACTAGAATAGATAGCTAGCCACAGAATTATATACTAAACTAATAACTAAGAAATGTTTCTTAAAATAGAAGTGCTAAGATTATAGAAAGAAAGTAAGAAATAAATATAAAATACTACTAAAGAATTAATACTAACTCTAGTAATATTCTATTTACAGACTAAAAGAGAAAACACTAAAGAAATAACTACTACTTAGAAGTTAATAACTAATAAAAAACTAAAAGGCTAGTAAGTAATAACTATGCTGCTAGAGAGCTAATTTAAGATTAAAATATAGAAGTTATTACTTAACTATACACGACTTAGATAAAGATATGAAAATAAGCTATATATAAATATATATATTAATGGCTTTTTAATGTAAGCGCTTATAAACAGTAGGGCTAGTAAAACACTTATATTAAATAAATAAATATAAAGATACTATATCTTAACTAGAGTTCTAGAAGAACTTATAAGAGTAGTATATATAAATAATAATCCAGCAACATTCAGAAAAGGTTTAATTAATTTTAAAATAGAGAATATAATTATTAAGGCAGCAGATTACACGGATAACTGCTGTATTAAAATTATAAATCTAAGTAATAAGAATTTTATATTAGGATAGGACTAGCTAGCATAATAGAATTTACTAATTAACTAAAAAATAAAGTCTATAAAAACCAGAAAAAACTACTATAAATAAATGTAAGCTATAATATAGATAAAGAAAATAATTCTTTATAATACCATGTTTATTATACTAAATAAATACTAGAGGGAATTTAGAAAATAGTTCTTTAAAAAAGCTAAAGACTAATTACTAGAATACTAAAACTAAGACTATAAGATCACACTTAAAGAAGGAATAGATCTAAAACCAGGACTATTATACTAACTATCTATTAATTAGTAAAAGAAGTTACGACGATATCTAAATAAAAACTTAAAAAAAGAATATATATAGAAAAGTGAAAACACTATAGCGTCACCAACACTCTTTATATTAAAAAAAAATAGTAAATTAAGATTATGTATTAACTATAGACACTTTAATAAAGCCATAGTAAAAAATCGTTACTTTATACTCTTAATATTAGAACTTATAGATAAACTCAGAGGAGCTAAATAGTTTAGCCTTTTTAATATTAAAAATAGATACTATAGAATATAAATAGCTAAAGAACACGAATGGATAACTACACTAAAAATAAGATATAGATTATTTAAATATTTAGTTATACTATTTAGGCTCATGAACGTATTAGTAATATTCCAGACAATTATTAACCATATGCTAAGAAAATATCTAAACGTATTTATAATAGTATATCTTAATAATGTGCTTGTGTACACGAATAGGATGCTAAAAGAATATATTAAGTATACTAAGAAGGTACTACAGAAGCTTAAGAAACACAACCTATATATTTAAACAAAGAAATATGTGTTCCATAGAAAAGAAGTTAAATTCTTAGAATATCTAATATCCTGAGACGGAATAGTAGTTAATCTGGATAAAACTAAAGACATTTTATCATGGCCTATACTAATAAATATAAAAGAAGTTTATTTTTTTCTTAGATTTATAGGCTTCTGCTGATAATTTATTAAGAACTATTTAAAAATCACAACACCTTTAATAGAATTACTTAAAAAGGACTAATAGTTTAAGTGGGAAGCTAAGGAGAATAAAGCTTTTATAATTCTAAAAAAAATATTCCAGGAACCACTGATATTAAAGATATTTAATTTATAACTTTAAATAAAGATATATACGGATGTATTAGACGGAGCTATAAAAGCTATCCTATTATAAGTATAAAATAATAAATATAAATATCTAGTAGACTTTCTATCTTATAAACTTATAATTACTAAGTTAAACTACGACATTTACGACAAAGAACTATTGGTAATAGTTTAAGTATTTAAAAAATAGAAACATTACTTAGAAGAAGCTAAATACTAAATTATTATATATTTAGATTACAAAAATCTAACAGCATTTACAATAATAAAGAAGTTAAATTAATAATAAATCAGATAATAGAAATTAGTTTCTATATTTAATTTTTAAATACTTTATAAAGTAGGAAAAGAAAATATAGTAGTTAATACACTTAGCTAATAAGCCGACCATATAAGAAATATACTAGAAATCTATAATATAATATTTAAATAAAGATAGGACAGATCTCTGGGAAGCTTGTAAATTAATATTAAATATATAATCATTATCAAAAACACCTAGAAAAAATAAATAAGGAAATTTAATAATAGATAACTACTCTAGAATTTAGACTAAGGAATAATTTATGTACTAGATGAATTATAAATAGAGCTAATTAAAGACTAATATTTAGCTAAGATATATAGATATTAAGAAGTTAAGAAGACTATAAAACAGATTAACAGACACTTCTAGATTCTAGGAATTTAAAGTAAGGTCAGGAAAATTCTTTCAGAATGCATTAATTATAAAAAAAATAAAGTATTAAAATATAAAGAGTATAAACTTATGTAACCTATACCTTTACTAAATCTACTATAAAAATTAGTTATAATAGACTTTATTACGGGAATACTGATAATTACTACCTAAAGAGATCAATAGTATAATATAATACTGGTTATTATTAATAAATTAATAAAGTATGCTTACTTTAAACTAATCTATACGGAAATTAAAGCAGATAAACTAGTAATATTACTAATCAAAATTTTAATTACATGACATGGAATGCTATGAGAATTTATTATAGATAGAGATAAATTATTTACGTTAACTTTCTAAAAGATGTTTATAAGGCAGCTAGGAGCTAAGTATTATCTCTTAATAGTGTTTCACCTATAAATAGATAGTTAAATAGAATAGATAAACCAAACATTAAAATAATACCTACAGATATATGTTAATAAACTATAAGATAATTAGATTAACTTACTACTAATAGCTGAGTTTACATACAACTCTGTAAAGTCATTAATAACAGGAAAATTACTATTCTATACGAACTATAGTTATGAGCCTACGGCTTATTGAGAACTATAGAAACTAGATAAGGTATCAGAACCTATAAGAAGGAAAGTTAAGGACTTATAACTACTTTATAAGAATATCGCATAGAAAATCACCTATAAAGGTAATCTTAGTAAATAAATTAAGAATAGATCTAAGATTAAGGGACCAACCTTTAAGGAGGGGAATAAGGTTTTCTTAAAAAAGGAAAATTTAGAAATAAAACGACCATTACGAAAACTGGATCACGTTAAGTTAGGACCATTCAAGGTTAAAGAACAAACAGGACCTGTAAATTACGAACTATAATTACCTAAAGACACAAGGATTTACCTAGTTTTCCATGTCTCTAAACTAGAACCAGCACCACGGGATGCCAAACTATAGACAAAACTTAAACTCAAGAAAGACACTACCGAGTACGAAGTTCAATAGATTTTAGACTACCAACAGTTTAGTCGTCAGTAGAAGTACTTAGTTAAATAAAAAAAATACAGACCTGAGGACGATACCTGGGAACTAATTAGGAACTTAAGAAATAGTTTAGAGCTGATTGACTAGTATCACTAGAAGAAGCGGTAAAGGCTCGCTCTAGAGCTGAGTCCAAGGCATAAGAAGAATACAGAACATTCTACTCAAAACCAGAGAAGGAAGCGATATTAGACACTGCAGGTTACAGTGTGCCAGATTGACTCTAACAAATTTACTCCTCCTCTATCGCGCGAACTTTATTAACTAAGGTAAGCTCACGCTGGAACATCTCCTTCTCCCAAGAATCTATTTAGGCTAACTGCTAGTGGAGACGTAGCTCTCAGGAACAGGCAGTAACCGTCTCTTCCTAAGCCTAATGAAGTTAATCTTGAAGTTTTTTCTTATCGTGATCCAACCGGTTCCATTCGGGCTACGTCACGATAAGATCATACTTTACACTACGATCAATACATTCGGAACAGCGACCTAAGACAGGATGAACCAAACAGCGACGGCCATTATCGCGACAACGAGAACAAGATAACGGCATGTAACGGGGTTCGTTATGGATCTGAGAAACTAAACAGTAAGCACGTATTAGAGACGACTCAGGACGTGTCATTATTAAGAGGTTGGGTAGGTCAGAAGGGAAGTCGAGGATCTTATAGTTTAGAGCACAGGCCAGAGGACCTGTTGCCTTTATACTGTTTATAAAAGGGAGAAACTATCTTCCGAGACGAAGACTTAGAAGAGGGGGATAATGTTATGGACGGTAACAGAAAGGCAACTACACCCGAGGAGCTAAAGAAACTGGTGATAACGGCCAATAAAGCTCTAGAATGAAAACGTATGTTCGAGCTAGAAAGAAAGAATTATAAGCGTGCACGGGACGCTCTGGCGCAGGCTAAAGTACAAGCTAAGAAGTGAGAACAGAAATATGGAACCATGCCTAAGGATTAGGAGCAGTCGTGTACGTGACTAAGACAGAGTCTTGGCAGATAGATAAGATAGAGATGATTAAGCTTTAAGCTCTTCTATCTTCTTTAGTAGTATTTAATATACCACTAAGAGGTATATAATGTACGCACAAGGGATTTCCTATAAATATGAGGCATGAACTGGCTCTGAGATATTTTGGATTCTTTATAGTTACTCTAAAATCAAGATCTTATCTCCAAGTTGAGACTTGAACTTGAGTGAAATAGTTTAATACTATCTTATTAAATTTATTATATACTCTCTTTTTACCTTGTAATAAAGCATAAACTTTATTCTATTAAACTTAAGGTTATTTATTCTAGATATAGAAAGAGCTAAGAACTTATTAAGTAATTAATTAGGGCAGAGTTACTAACGCGAAACGTACTATTAAATTAAGATAACTTATAATAACTTACTAGAAGAGTATTACTAGTAAATTAACTTAGTACTAAAGAAACTTAGCGCTGTAGGTTTATATCTGGATATTAAAAAATGCAAATTCGAAACTAAGAGCACGAAATTATTATGAGTTGCCTTAACTTAATAGTATGTTTTATATTAGTAACTTTACTTTAACTAATTACTTAATAAGTTTTTAGCTCTTTCCGTATCTGGAGCAGATAGCCTTAGGTTTAATAGAATAGAGTTTAATCTTTATCACAAGGTAGGAAGAGAGTGTATAATAGATTTAATAAGATAGTGTTAAACTATTTCACTCAAATTCAAGTCTTAACTTAGAGAGAAGATCTCGATTTTAGAGTAACTATAAAGAATCCAAAATATCTTAGAGCTAGTTTATGCCTTATATTTATAGGAAATCCCTTATGCGTATATTATATCCTTGTTGGCAGTATATTAAATACTGTCTAAAGAGATAGAAATATCTGAAGTCTTTAGTTTTTCTATCTCTTTTATCTACTAAGCCTTAGCCTAGTTACGTGCATAACTGCTTCTAATCTCGTGGCATGGTTCTATATTTCTGTTCTTACTTCTTGGCCTGTACCTTAGCCTATGCTAATATATCCTATGCCTATTTATAGTTCTTTTTTTCTAGTTTAAACATACGTTTTTATTCTAGAGCTTTATTAGCTGTTACCGCTAGTTCTTTCAGCTCTTTAGGTATAGCTGTCTTATTATTACTATCTATAATACTATTCCTCTCTTCTAAGTCTTTATTCTGGAAGATAGTTTCTTCTTTCTATAAGCAGTATAAAGGCAGCAGGTCTTTTGCTTAGTGTTTTAAATTATAAGACTTTTAACTTCCTTTTCTTCCTGCCTAGCTCCTTAATGATGACACGTTCTAAGTTATTTTTAATATATTCTTATTATTTAGTTTTTTGGATTTATGCCGTACCCTGTTATATACTAATACCTTATTTAAACTATTTCTGCTAAGGTAATGACTGCCTAGTGAATCTAAGTTCTAGCCATTATTCAGCTTATAATAATCGTAATATAAAATGCGATCTAGTTGTTTTACAACTGGAATAGGATTATATTAATTATGATAAGAAAAAACTTTATTACTAGCTTAAAAAAGCCTAGGATGAGGCTATTAAGACTTGTTATTATTTACTTCTAGCTAATTAAAAGGCTTAGACCTAAAAGCGCCGTCTCCGCCGTAAGCTTATATAGATTAATTCTAAAGAAAAAGAAATATTTAATTAAGAGATAACCTCAATCCATAAAGTCCAAGCTCTTAAAAAGAAAGAAGCCTATTTTTAAGATTAAGAACTTTATATATTATAACCCGCAGTGTCTAGTACTGCTTTGTCTTTTTTCTTTAGTTTTAAATAGAACGTCCTATATTCTTCTTATGCTTTAGACTTAATTTTAGAGTAAGCTTTTACTACTTTCTCTAGTAATACTAGTTAATTAGCTCTAAACTATTTCTTAAGTTCCTAATTAGTTCTTATGTGTTATTTTTAGGTTTATATTT
The DNA here is from genome assembly GCA_010093925.1 of Zopfia rhizophila CBS 207.26. Classification (NCBI taxonomy): domain Eukaryota; kingdom Fungi; phylum Ascomycota; class Dothideomycetes; family Zopfiaceae; genus Zopfia; species Zopfia rhizophila. The sequence goes on from ML994647.1 coordinate 15,590, forward strand.
TTTCTATCTAACTAAGTACTTCTACTAACGCCTAAACTATTAGTAGTCCAAAACTTCCTAGACCTTATACTTAGTAGTATTTTTCTTAAGTTTAAGTCTTATTTATAACCTAACATTCTGTAGTGCTGGTTCTAGTTTAGAGATATAAAAAACTAGATAAATTCTCATATCCTTAGGTAATTATAGTTTGTAATTTACAGGTTCTGTTTATTATTTAACCTTAAATAGTCCCAGTTTAATGTGATCTAATTTTCGTGATAGTTACTTTATTTCTAAATTTTTCTTTTTTAAGAAAACTTTATTCTCTTCTCTAAAGGTTAGTCTCTTAACCTTAGATTTATTTTTAACTTACTTACTAAGATTACCTTTATAGGTGATTTTCTGTGCGATTTCTTTATATAGTATTTATAAGTCTTTAATTTTTCTTTTTATAAACTCTAATACTTTATCTAATGTTTATAGTTCTTGATAAGCTATAGGCTTATAACTATAGTTTATATAGAATAGTAATTTTCCTGTTATTAATAACTTTACAGAGTTATATATAAACTTAGCTATTAGTAATAGGTTAATCTAATTATCCTATAGTTTATTAACATATATTTATAGGTATTATTCTAATATTTGATTTATCTATTTTATTTATTTATCTGTCTGTGGGTAAAATACTGTTAAAAGGCAGTGCTCAGCCCCTAGCCGTCCTATAAACATTTTCCAGAATATTAATATAAATAACTTATCTTAGTTTATGATAAATTCTCGTGGTATTCTGTATTATGTAATTAGTATTTTAATTAGTAATAACACTAGTTTATCTGTTTTTATTTCTATATAGGTTAGTTTAAAGTAAGCGTACTTTATTAGTCTATTAATAATAATCAGTATCATGTCATACTATTAACCTATTAAGATAGTAATTATTAGTATTCCTATAATAAAGTTTATTATAACTAATTCTTATAGTCTGTTTAGTAAAGATATTAGTTACATAAGTCCGTACTCTTTATACCTTAATACTTTATTCTTTTTATATTTAATATATTTTAAAAGAATATTCTTAACCTTACTCTAAATTCCTGGAATTTAGAAGTGTCTGTTAATTTATTCTATAGTCTTCTTAACTCCCTAATGTCTATGTATTTTAGTTAAATGTTAGTTTTTAATTAGCTCTATTTATAATTTATTTGGTACATAAATTATTTCTTAGTCTAGATTCTAAAGTAGTCGTCTATTATTAAATTTCCTTATTTGTTTTTCCTAGGTGTTTTCGATAATGACTATTGATTTAATATTTATTTATAAGCTTCCCAGGGATCCGTCTTATTTTTACTTAAGTATTATATTATATATTTCTAGTATATTTTTTATATAGTTTGCTTATTAACTGAGTGTGTCAGCCGCAGTGTTTTCTTTTCCTAATTTATAAAGTATTTAAAAATCGAAAGTTAATAGTATCTCCTACTATCTAACTTGTTGTTGATTTAACTTCTTTATTATTATAAATACTATTAGATTCTTATAATTTAAATATATAATAATCTAGTACTTAGCTCCTTCCAAGTAATATTTCCATTTCTTAAATGCTTAAATAATTACTAATAATTTCTTATTATAAATATCATAGTTCAACTCGGCAGTTGTAAGTTTATAAGATAAAAAATCTACTAAATGTTTTTATTTATTATCTTGTGTTTATAAGAGAATAGCTTTTATAGCTCTGTCTAATACGTCTGTGTGTATCTCTATTTAAAGTCCTAAATTAAATATTTTTAATATTAGTAGCTTCTTAAATTTCCCTTTTAACTTCTTAAAAGCTTTGTTTTCTTTTTTTGTCTACTTAAATTATTAATCTTTCTTAAGCAATTCTGTTAAGGGTGCTGTAATTCTTAAATAGTCCTTAATAAATTACCTACAGAATCCCGTAAATCTGAGAAAAGAATAAACTTCTTTTATATTTATTAGTATTAGCTATGATAGAATATTCTTAGCTTTATCTAGGTTAACTACTATCTTATTTCTAGATACTATATATCTTAGAAACTTAACTTCCTTCCTGTGGAATATATATTTTCTTATTTAAATATATAAGTTATGCTCCTTAAGCTTCCGTAATATTTTCTTAGTATACTTAATATATTTATCTAGCATCTCGTTTGTGTATACTAAGATATTATTAAGATATACTAGTACAAAAACGTCTAGATATTCCCTTAGAATATAATTAATAATAGCTTGGAATGTTGCTAGTGCGTTGGTAAGTTCTATAGACATAACTATATATTTATATAATTTATAGCTTATTTTAAAAGCTATTAGCCATTCGTGCCCTTTAGCTATTCATATTTAATAATATTTATCCTTAATATTAAACAGGCTGAACCATTTGGTTCCTCTGAGTTTATATATAAGTTCTAATATTAGGGATATTAGATAGTAATTCTTAACTATTATTTTATTTAATTATTAGTAGTCCACGTAGAGTTATAGTTTTCTATTTTTCTTTAGTATAAATAGTACTAGTAATGTAACTTTGCTTTTACTTTCTTATAAATATCTTTTCTTAATATTATTATTCAAATACTATTATAGCTCCTTTTATTATTTAATAGATATTTAATATAATAGTACCGGTTTTGGTTTCTCTCTTTCCTTAAGTATGATTTTATAATCCTAATCCTTATATTCTAGTATCTAGTTTTCTTATTCTTCTATAAACTATTTCCTAAATTCCTTCTAGTATTTGTTTGGCATAATAAACGTGGTATTATAAAGAGTCACTTTCTTTATCTATATTATAGCTTTTATTTATTTATAATAATCCTTCCTAATTCCTATAGACTTTATTCTTTAATTAATTAGTAGGTTCTATCGTGCTAGCTAGTTTTACTCTAGTATAAAATCCTTACTACCTAAATCTATAATTTTAATACGACGGTTATCCGTGTAACCTGCTACCTTAATAGTTATATTTCCTATTTCAAGATTAATTAGATCTTTTCTAAATATTGCTAGATTATTGTCTACGTGTACTACTCTTACAGGTTCTTCTAAAACTCTAGTTAAGATATAATATCTTTATATCTATTTATTTAATATAAGTGTTTTACTAGCCTTGCTGTCTATAAGTGCTTGTGTTTAAAAGCTATTAATATATACGTCTATATATAGCTTGTTTTTATGTTTTTATTTAAGTCATGTATAATTAAGTGTTAACTCTTATATTTTAACCTTAAATTAGCTCTCTAGCAGTATAGTTATTACTTACTAGCCTTCTAGTTTTTTATCTATAGTATAATTCTAACTATTAATTACTTTTTTAGTATTTCTTCCTTAGGTTTATAGATAGAGTATTATTAGAGTTAGTATTCTTTCTTTAGTAATAATTTATATTTCTTTCTAGCTTCTTCTCCATAATCTTAGCACTTCCATCCTAGGAAATATTTCTTTATTATTAATTTAATATATAACTCTGTAGCTAATTATCTATTTTAGTGGTATTTAGTTTAGTAATATCGGCATTCTAGTTAGCACTTATCCTAGTCTAATTATTTATATTTCTCTGTTTTTAGGTCTTAAAGCTTTTCTTTAGAATCTATATAGATTAGCTCTTATTCTATGTTAAGCTTTTACTTCTATGCTATTTATTTTAATACTTGTTTTATCTTTAGTTTTTTAACCCTTATAGTATAAGCTACCTATTTATAGTTTTATTTAGTATACGTTTTTTTCTTATATATCCAGTACTTCTTTTATATAGATCTTTCGGCGGTATTATTATCCTGTATCTATAATATTAGTAGAATAGGTTTCTTATTAGATTTCTTATTCTAATTCTATCCTAATTTAGGGTATCTTACGGGGTGATAATAGGTCACATAATTCATAAGTAGTATTAGTTCTTATCTATAAATCTTATTTATCTACATAGTTAACTTCTGCCTACTAAGTTTTTTATATTACTTATTACTAGCTATTTATAATGCTTATTAGTATTTATATATCCCATCTCTTAAGATAACCTTCTAGTGTTTAGTAATATAATATTCCTTTATATAGTATTCTAATCTATAGATTTAGTAATGTCCTTAGTTTACTCACTATTAGATTATAATAGACATTAATTTCTTATCTTTTATAGTCTCTAAATTTTGTTATTGTCTGAATTTCTGGTCCTCTGCCTTAAAGGGTCCTCCCTTTTACTAAATTATCTTATAAAATTAATTAGCTTTTTTTAAGGAGTTAGCTTGGTATTATCTAATAGCAGCTTTTTATATAATAGTAATTATATTACTAGCTAGTATTACTAGATAATTCTTAACCTACTAATATAGTAATTTGTATTCTTATTTAAGATGTATATAGCTCCCATAAATCCAGCATCATTCTTTCTAAATTTATTGTATTATGATTTCTATTATTATTTAGTTCTTAGCTAGTTCTATTCGGACTAATCTCTATTAGTACCTTAGTTTAGACATAAGCTTTTTTAACGTTTACTATTCGTTGTTTATATTCTTTAATAAAGTGTTTTTATTTCTTATATCTAAGGCATGCCTTACGCGTATATTAGTCCATTTATTCCTTAGTATATTTATCTTATTTTCTTTTATTAATCTATATATTCTTAATTAATACATAATTAATCTTTATTATATTATAGGTTTAAGTATTTTTTCTATTTCTTTATAGTATATAGATTATTAGTCTAGCATTATTCTTCTTTTCTTACTCTCTTTAATATTAATAGTTATTAATAGTCACCGCTTATTTAATAATTTTCAGAAGTATACTAGGTTGTTTTCCTTATGAAATTTTATTCTTAATTCTATCCTTCAGTCCCGTATAGTATATTATTACTAATAGTTAGTTTATTTAATTAAGTTGTGATTAGATTTACTTAAACTCCGCTATATAGTTAGCTGCTGATGTTTGTTACTTAAGTCTTTAAAGCTTTTAAATTACCTCTATTTCTTTGTTAATTTTACTAAAGACTATAATTAACTCTTTCTCAAACGTTTTATAGTTCTTAAAAGTTCTTTTAATATTGTTATTATAGTTTGTAAGTTCTGCTAATCCTAGGTTAAAATTTCCTTTAGCTAAATAGTTCTTTATAAGCGGTTTAAATTATTTTATGGCTCTTTTTATTATATTCATACCAGCTGCCAGAATCTAATCTTAGTTAGTTATAAATAAGAATTAATTGAACTAATAGTATAGGTCTATCGTGGCTATAAACGTCTTAAGGTTATCCTAATTTCTGTTAAATTTAAAGAGTAGTTAAATCTTTATAGTTTCTTCTCTCTTAGTTTTTACTATTTTAACTTGTTGCTATATGCTAATTATGGTATCGCATAACTCTATAATAGCTATTTTTTATTTCTAGATAATCTATTATGCGCTCTTAGTTCCTCCTGATATACTTTTAGTAGTAAATAAAGATTCTGCTATAACTTCTTCTTCACTGCTACTATTACTTAATAAGTAAAGTTCTTATTCATCCTTATAGTAAGTTATTATAGACTGTAATTAGAAATTTGTTATTAGAATCAATCCAACATCCTCTCCTATACTTTAAAAGGGTAGTTATAATGTTATAAGTTGTCTTAACTTAATAGTACGTTTTGTATTAGTAACTCTGCTCTAACTAATTACTTAATAAGTTTTTAACTCTTTCTGTATCTGGAGCAGATAGTCCTAGGTTTAACAGAATAGAGTTTAATCTTTATTACAAAGTAGAAAGAGAGTATATAATAGATTTAATAAGATAGTATTAAACTATTTCACTTAAATTTAAGTCTTAACTTAGAGAGAAGATCTCGATTTTAGAGTAACTATAAAGAATCCAAAATATTTTAGAGCTAGTTTATGCCTTATATTTATAGGAAATCCCTTATGCGTATATTGTATTCTTATTAGCAGTATATTAGATACTGTTTAAAGAAATAGAAATATCTAAAGTCTCTAGTTTCTCTATCTTTTCTATTTACTAAGCTTTAGCCTAGTCACGTGCGTGACTGCTTCTAATCTTATAACATAATTTCATATTTCTATTCTTACTTTTTAGTTTGTACTTTAGCCTGTGCTAATATATTCCATGCTTATTTACAGTTCTTTCTTTTTAGTTTAAATATATGTTTTTATTTTAGAGCTTTATTAGCTATTACTACTAGTTCCTTTAGCTCTTTAGATATAGCTGTCTTATTATTACCGTCCGTAACAGAAATATCTAGAGTTTATTATTAAAGTAAAGTAAGAAATTTGAATGGATCCTACTAAGATAAAAGTAATTACTAAGTAATAGCCTCTAATAACTATAAAAGAAGTCAGAAGCTTTCTTAGATTTACTAATTTCTATTATTAGTTTATTAAGTCTTTTTCAGAAATCGCTGCCCTATTTATAAGACTTATAAATAATATGCTATTTTAATAGACTAATAAAGAGCAAACAGTATTTAATAAGCTAAAAGAGATTTTTATATTAGAACTAGTACTAGCCTAATTTAATTCTAACTGCGAGACTATTTTAGAAACTAACTTTTTAAGTTACATAACTAGAGAAGTCCTTTCATAATACGGCGATAATAACGTGCTATATTTATATATATACTTTTTAAAAAAAAACATATCTATAAAGTGTAATTATAAGATATATGATAAAGAACTCCTTATAATTATTCATTACCTAAAGGCATAAAATGCTGAATTATAGTCTATTAAAAAATTCTAGATTATTACTAATTATAAGAACCTTAAGTACTTTATAAGGTCTTAAAAATTAAGTAAAAGACACACGCGCTGGCAGTTATTCCTTAGCTAATATAATATAGAGATTTAATATAAGCTAGGGAAAGAAAATATATAAGCTAACACACTATTAAGACACGAACAGAATTATCTAAGTAGAGAAAATAATAAAAGGCTAAAAAGCCATATAATTTAGCTACTAAAGCTAGTAGTTATATATTAAAAAAAAGAGCTTAAATTAAATGATAATAGGTAAACAGTATAGGCTTTCTCTGCTTAAATTAGTTTTTTAATAATTATAGAAGATAGCATAATCAAAGCCTAGAAGTCTTATGCCTAGGAGTCTTGTAATAAGCTTAAATAAAGATAGTATAATGTAGTACTAGATAATAAAGTGTATATAAGAGTAGTATAAGCCCTTTGTAATTAAAAGCAGAGATTTTCTTTAGAGCTCAAACTAAAAGTTTCGCTAGCTAAATACACAATTAATAAAAATAAGACTCTTTATTATTAGAATAGGAAGTGGGTGCCTGACTTAGAGCTATTAAGGACATTAATTATCTATTAGATTTATTTATTGTAAGTAATAGGACACCCAGGACAGCAGAGCACCTATCTAATGTTAATAAGAGATTACTTTTAGCCAGGGATGTCGAACCACGTACGGCGTTATATTTAAAACTATAATGTCTATAGCTGTATGAAGTTATGAAGAGATCACCAGCAAGGGCTGTTACGCCCGTTGCCTATTTCTAATCGTATTTAGAAGAAGATCTTAATGGATTTTGTAACTGGATTACTAGAAAGTGATGGCTGTATGGTCTTACTGGTAATTACTGATAGGCTGAGCAAGGACATAACTCTCTGCCCTCTTCCAAACATGGATATCGAGATAGTAATATAGGCTTTTATCCGTAAGGTTGTTGCTTACCATTAGATTCCTGACGCTATAGTATCTGATTGCGGCAGCTAATTTATCAGCGAGTTCTGGACTAAGCTTTGCGAAATCCTATGAATCAAAAGGCGATTATCGACAGCGTTCCATCCGCAAACAGATGGTTTGACAGAAAGAATGAATAGCATAGTTGAGGCCTATCTTTGAGCGTTTGTCGCGTGGAACCAAGCAAACTGGGCGAAGCTCTGCCTGATGGCTGAGATTGCAGTAAAGGGAAGAGACGCCACCTCAATAGGAATAAGCCCGTTCTTTCTCCAGCACGGATATAATGTAGAACTGCTGTAAGTGGATATTGGAACTAGGCGTAACGTAACAGCTCGAGACCTAAAAGCTAGCGCTAGGGAAATCGTGGGAAAGCTGAAGGAGTGTGTCGACTTAGCACAGGCAACTATAGCTGAGGCATAGCAAGAGCAAGAAAGACAGGCAAACCGACATCGGGATGAAGCCCCGTAACTGCGTGTTGGAGACAAGGTATGGCTGAAGCTCGGTAACCAACTCTCCACTAGACGAGGAAATAAGAAGCTGGACTGGAAGAATGCCAAATACACTGTGGAAAATATAATTAGCCTGCACACTATAAAGCTAAATACGCCCCCAGGGCCAAACCCAACGTTTCATGTAGACAGACTACGGCTAGCAAGCAACGACTCATTACCAAGCCAGCCTACGGACGACCCTCAGCCGCCACCAATCCAGGTGGATGACCATGAAGAGCACGTAGTGCAGGATATCGTCGCCGAGGTACAGACGAGACAAGGGCGAGGCCACCAGCTACGGTACGAAGTGAAGTGGAAAGGCTATGCGTTGACAACTATGGAGCCAGCAAGCCAGCTAGAAGACACAGCGGCGTTGGACCGTTGGAAGGAGCATACGGCGCCTCTGCGAAAAGGCAGACACAAACTCCTGCCGGCAAACTACCGACGAGAGCTTTAGGAGAAGCCACAGCAAACAGAACCTGAGATAGGCCTATAGGGGCCCCCGGGTAAACGGTTCACCAGAGAGCCCCTACCTAGTCTATAAGAAGGGGGGTAATGTAATGGGCTAGAGCCTATGATGGTTGACCAAGACGGTTGTCTCGGCTTTGACTCCGTGCGTAACCACGTGACTTTAGCGACTTAGCAGGGGTAGCTATCAAGTCTCTGTAGCGTACGTAGTTGACTCTTTATTAAATCCACTCTATTACACCTAATTGCTATCATTGGCCTGGATCCTTACATTACTAGTTAATTAGCTTTAAACTATTCTTTAGGTTTCTAATTAGCTCTTATATATTATCTTTAGGTCTATAATTTTTTTATTTAACTAAATACTTCTACTAATATCTAAACTGTTAGTAGCTTAAGATTTATTAGACTTCATACTTAGTAGTATCTCTCTTAAGTTTAAGTCTTATTTATAGTATAGCGTTTTATAATACTAGTTTTAATCTTAAAATATAAAAAACTAAGTAAATTTATGTGTTTTTAGGTAGTTATAGTTTATAATTTACAGATTCTATTTATCATTTAATCTTAAATAGTCCTAATTTAATATGATCTAGTTTTTTTAATGGTTGTTTTATTTTTAATTTTTTTTATAATAGGAAAATTTTATCCCCCTTTTTAAAAATTAGTCTCTTAATTTTAGATTTATCTTTCTATTACTTACTAAGGTTTTCTTTCTGAGTAATTTTCTTTACTATTTTTTAATAAAATTATTATAACTTCTTAATCTTTATTCTTACTAATTTTAATATCTTATTTAGTTTTTGTGGTTCTTAGTAAGCTGTAGGCTTATAACTATAATTCATAAAAAATAGTAATCTTCTAGTAGTTAATGATTTTATAGAGTTATATATAAACTTAGTAATTAGTAATAAGTTAATCTAATTATCTTATTATTTATTAATATATATCTATAGGTATTATTCTAGTGTCTGATTTATCTATTCTATTTATTTATTTATTTATAGATAAAAAGCTATTAAGAGGTATTACTTAGCCCCTAGTTTCTTTATAAATATCTTTTAAAATATTAATATAAATAGTTTGTTTCTGTTTATGATAAATTCCTATAGTAGTTTATATTATGCTATTAATAGCTTAATTAATAATATCACCAATTCATCTACTTTAACTTCTATGTGTGTTAGTTTAAAGTATATATACTTTATAAATTAGTTTATTATAACTAGTATCATATCATACTATTAGCCTTAAAAGGTAGTTATTATTAGTATTCTCGTAATAAAGTTTATTATAACTAATTCTTATAGTAGGTCTAGTGAAGGAATTAGTTATATAAGTCTATATTTTTTATATCTTAATACTTTATTCTTTTTGTATTTAATATATTCTAAGAGAAAAACTCTAACCTTTTTTTTATATTCCTAGAATCTAAAAATGTCTGTTAATCTATTTTATAGTTTTTTTAATTCCTTAATGTCCATGCATTTTAGCTGAGTGTTAGTTTTTAATAAGTTTAGTCTATAATATCTCTAGTATAAAAATAGTTCCTGTTTCGTGCTATTATAATTATCTATAGTTATATTCTCTAATTTATTTTTACTATATATTTTTAATAATGATTACTTTTTTAATATTTATTTATAAGTTTTCTAGAGATCTATCTGATCTTTACTTAAGTATTATATTATAAATTTCTAGTATATCCCTTATATAGTCTGCTTTTTAATTAAGTGTATTAGCCACTATATTTTCTCTTCCTAATTTATAAAGTATTTAAAAGTTAAATATAGAAACTAATTTTTATTATCTAACTTATTATTAATTTAACTTCTTCATTATTATGAATACCGTTAGATTCTTGTGGTTTGAATATATAATAATTTAATATTTAACTTTTTTTAAGTAGTATCTTTATTTCTTAAATACTTACACTATTACCAATAGTTTTTTATTATAAATATTATAGTTTAATTTAGTAGTTGTGAGTTTATAAGATAAAAAATCTACTAGATATTTACATATATTATTTTATATTTATAATAGAATAGCTTTTATAGCTCTGTTTAATGTATCTATATATATCTCTATCTAAAATTATAAATTAAACATTTTTAATATTAGTAATTATTAGAATATTTTTTTTAATATTATGAAAGCGTTTTCCTCACATTATTCCTACTTAAATTATTAATTTTTTTTTAGTAATTTTGTTAAGGGTGCTATGATTTTTAAGTAGTTCTTAATAAATTATTAACAGAATTTTATAAATCTAAGAAAAGAATAAACTTCTCTAGTGTTTATTAGTGTAGGCTAAGATAGTATATCTTTTATTTTATTAAAATTAACTACTATTCTGTTTTAAGATACTAAGTATTCTAAGAACTTAATTTCTTTTTTATAGAATATATATTTCTCTATTTAAATATATAGCCTGTGTTTCTTGAGCTTTTGTAATATTTTCTTAGTATACTTAATATATTCTTTTAGCATTCTATTTATATATATAAGCACGTTATTAAAATATACTATTATAAATACATTTAGATATTTTCTTAGTATATAGTTAATAATTGTCTGGAATGTTGCTAGTGCGTTGGTGAGTTTTATTAATATAACTAAATATTTAAATAATCTATATCTTATTTTAAATACTGTTATCTATTCGTGTTCTTTAACTATTTATATCTAATAATATTTATTTTTAATATTAAAGAGGCTAAACTATTTAGCTCCTTTGAGTTTATCTATAAGTTCTAATATTAGCAGTATAAAGTAATAATTCTTAACTATTACTTTATTAAAATATCTATAGTTAATATATAGTCTTAATTTTCTATTCTTTTTTAGTATAAAGAGTATTGGTAAAGCTATTTTACTTTAACTAGTTTATATATATCCCTTTTATTGATTTTTCTGTAAGAATTTTCGTAACTCCTTTTACTAGTGTATAGGTACTTGGTATAATAATTTTAGTTTCAAATTCATTTCTTTCTTAAGTATAAATTTATGGTTTTAGTTTTAGTATTCTAGTAGTTAGTCTTTAGCTTTCTTAAAGAACTATTCTTTAAATTCTTTTTAATATTTATTTGGCACAATAAACGTGGTATCGTGAAGAGTTATTTTCTTTATTTATATTATAACTTTTATTTATCTATAGTAGTCCCTCTTAGTTTCTATAGACTTTATTTTTTAATTAATTATTAGATTCTATCATGCTAGCTAATTTTATCTTAAGATAAAATCTTTACTACCTAGATTTATAATCTTAATATAGTAGTTATCCGTGTAACCTGCTGCCTTAATAGTTATATTTTATATTTTAAGATTAATTAGTTTTTTTTTAAATATTATTAGACTATCGTCTACGCGTCTTATTTATATAGGTTTATTTAAAACTTTAGTTAATATCTAGTATCTCTATACTTACTTATTTAATATAAGTATTTTACTAGCTTTACTATCTATAAGCGTTAGTATCTAGTTACTATTAATATATACATCTATATATAGCTTATTTTTTTTTTTTTTGCTTAGTTATGTGTATATAAGCGTTATATTTTTTCTAATCTTTAGTTCTTAACTTTCTAGTAGCTTAATTATAGTCTACTGGCTTTCTAGTTTTTTATCTATAGCTAACTTCTAAGTAGTAGTTATTTCTTTAGTATTTCTTTTTTAAGTCTATAGACTAGGCATCTCTAGAGTTAGCATACTTTTTTATTAAGCATTTTATATATATTTCTAGTCTATTCTCTATAATCCTAGTATTTCCATTCTAAAAAACATTTTTAATATGTGAGTTTCTTATGTGATTTTGTAGCTAACTATTTTTTTTAGTAGTATTTAATTTAATATAATTAGCACTCTAGCTAACATTTATCCTACAATAGCTATTTATATTTATTTAAATTTAGATCCTGTAATTTATTCTCTGAGTTTATATAAACTAGTTCTTATTATAAGTTAAGCTTATTTTTATTTACTAGTTATTATAATATCTTTTTTATTCTTAGTCCCTTGATACGTACTATGTGTTTATTTTATTTATAGTTTATTCCTATATAGTCTAATACTACATATATCTAGTATTCTTTTTTTATTATTCTATTAGCGGTGTTGTTGTCTTGTATCTATAAAATTAATAGAGTAGCTATTTTCTTCTTCTTATTCTAATCCCATCCTAGTTTTAAATATCCGACAGGATAATAGTACGTTGTATTAGTTATAACTAGTATAAGTATCTATTTATAAATCTTATTTATTTATATGGCTAGTTTTTGTTTACTTAGTTTTTTATACTATTTATTCCCTACTAACTATAGTACTTATTAATATTTATATATTCTATCTCTTAAGGTAACTTTTTAGTATTTAGTAATACAATATTTTCCTATATAGTACTCTAATTTATATATCTAATAATGTTTTTAATATATATGTTATATAATTATTATAGATATTAACTCTTTACTTTCTATTATCTCTTAATTTTTTCTTTATCTGAATTTCTGATTTTTCTTATAGAATAGTCTACTTTCCTGCTTTATAATTTCATAGAATTGTTATATCTCTTTCTTAGTTTCTGCGTTATATTATTAAACTACTACTTCTTATATTATAGTAATTATATTACTAGATCGTCCCGCCAGATGATCTTTAACTTATTAGTATAAAATCTTATATTCTTACCTAAAATATATATGGCTTCTATATATCTAGTATTATTTTTTCTAGATTCTTTTTATAATAGTTTTTTTTTATTATTATGTTTTTTACTTATTCTACTTGGATTATAGTAACTTTAATTTCCTTAGCTATTTTAGTTTAGATATAAGCTTTTTTAACGTCTACTTATTATTATTTATAATTTTTAATAAAATGTTTTTATTTTTTATATTCTAAGCAGGCTTTACGTGTATAGCGCTTTATTTATTTTTTAGTTTACTTTCCTTACCTTTTTCTAATAAATACTTATTTAATATTAATATTTATTTTATTATAGGTTTAGTTTTTTTTTGTTTTTTTTTTAGTATATAAATTACTAACCTTCCTCATGCTTTCTTTTTCTATTTTTGTTGATATTAATAATTATTAATAGTTACTACTTACTTAATAATGTCTAGTAGAGTACTTAGTTATTTATTCTAAAAGATTTTATCCTTAATTTAGTTTTTTAGCCCTTTATAGTATATCATAACTAATAGTTAATTTATCTAATTAGGTTGTAATTGGATTTTCTTAAACTCTGTAGTATAGTTAGCTACTAACGTTTATTATTTAAGCTATTAAAGCTTTTAAATTACATCTATTTCTTTATTAATTTTTTTAAAAATAATAATCATTTCTTGCTTAAAGCGTTTATAACTTTTAAAAGCTTATTATATATTATTATTATAGTTAGTTAATCCTGCTACTTTTAGGTTAAAGTCTTTATTAGCTAGATAGTTTCTTATTAGTAGTTTAAACTATTATATAATTCTACCCGTTATGTTTATACCGGCTGCCAGAATCTAATCCTAATTAAAAGGAAATAATTTTTAAATAAACTAATAGTATAGGTCTATTATTGCTATGAAGGTTTTAAGCTTATCTTAATTACTATTAAACTTTTTAAAAGACTATATCTTTACTGTTTCCCCTCTTTAATTTATTCTAATTTATTATTATAGGTTTATTAAGGTATCTTATAACTCTATAATGGCTGCTCTTTATTCTTAGATAATCTATTATATACTCTTAGTTTTTCTAGATATATTTCTAGTTATAGATAAAAGCTCTGCTATAATTTCTTTATTACTACTGCTTTCTTCTAACAAATAGAGTTCTTATTTATCTTTATAATAAGTTATTATAAACCTTTATTTAAATAGTTTTATATTAGAATCTATCTAACTACTTCTTTTACTTTTTTAAGGTGGTAATTATAATATTATAAGTTACTAACTTACTAACGTAAATTATACTAGTAATAAGCTATTTAACTAATTATTATAATAATTAATTAGTTTCCTTACTTCCGAATCAGATAGCTTATTAGACTTAGTAGAAGTTAGTTAACTTAATAGAGATAAAAAGAAATAATATAGTAAGTTATAATCTAATAAAATAGTATTAAACTATTTCACTTAAGGTGTGAATTTTAATTTTAGAGTAACTATAAAGAATTAAAAGTAACCACAAGCCGTCTAATGCCTTGTACTTATAGTAAGTTCTTTATATATATATTATATATTGTCTAGAAGTATATTAGATACTACTAGAGGCTACTAGAGCTGCTAGAGGTTTTATTATTTTACTTTTTTTCTATCTACTAAGCCCTGCTCTTATTATATAAGTAGATACTTTAGATTTATTTATATAATTCTATATTTTTATTCTTGCTTTTTAGCTCTTGCCTTAGTTTATACTAATATATCCTATGCCTACTTATAGTTTTTTCTTTTAAGCTTAAATATATATTTCTATTCTAAAGCTTTATTAGCTGTTATTGTTAGTACTATTAGCTTTTTAAGTATAGTTACCTTTTTATTACCATCTATAATAACTTAGAGTAATAGAGAATTAAGTAGAATCTTTAAAAATTACTAGTTACCTTTAAACTTATATTCTTTCTTTTTATTATCTTATGTATATGTATTAAGTATATTAAAAAAGTTTTACTAAATATACTTAAATAGCTCTTCTTTTTATATATAAAGCTTTTTTAGCTAGCTTTCTCTATATTTTTCTACTAAAATAGATAATAGAATATTATAGTTATATAGCCTCTTTAGGCTTAAAAGTTGCTTTTATAATTTATTTATTATTAGTATTATTAATTACGAAAGGATCGCTTTTACAGTCTATAAAATTTCATTATTTATTAATAAAGAATTTTTTAAAAGGCGTGTCTACTTTCTAATTTACTAGTATTATATTATAGCATTATAGTCTAAAGAAGTTATAGTAAATTACTATATAATAGTATATTCTCTAAAAATCAAGTTTAAGAAAGTACTAAATAAATGAAAAAAGAGGGTTTAGTAATGTAAGAATTTATAGTAGTTTTAAACCTTAAATAGTAACTTTACTAGTAAGGGTTAAAATAAATCTAGAGTTAACCTTAAGCCTAGTTAATATATACTTAAAAAAGGAAACCACTTTAGGCTCTAAGATCTTAATTAGGATGAAAATAGGTTAGTAATAAATCTATCTAACTAATAAAATTTAAGAGCTTTTTTTTAGCTTATAAGCCTTAAAAAGCTAGTATAAATAGAGTTTAATAAAAATCTTAAACTATTTATACTAGTACTATTACAGAGTCTATCTTTACTTTAAAAATCTATTTAGTTTTTATAGTAAGTTAATATTAGAAATCTAGGCGGTATAAAAGAGCTATATATAAATTTTAAATACTAACATCTACCTAAAGCAAGTCATGTTAAGAATAATTAATAAGTAAAAATAATTAACAAATAAAAACAATTAACAAGTAAGAATAATTAATAAGTAAAAATAATTAATAAGTAAGAATAATTAATAAGTAAAAATAATTAACAAGTAAGAACAATTAACAAGTAAAAATAATTAATAAGTAAGAATAATTAATAAGTAAGAATAATTAATAAGTAAGAATAATTAATAAATAAGAAACAACTAACAAGTAAGAACAATTAATAAGTAAGAATAATTAATAAGTAAAAACAACTAATAAATAAGAACAATTAATAAATAAGAATAACTTATAAGTAAAAATAATTAATAAGTAATAATAATTAATAAGTAAGAATAACTAATAAGTAAGAATAATTAATAAGTAAGAATAACTAATAAGTAAGAATAATTAATAAGTAACGTTTTTAGGTATAGCGCCCCTAATTAGAAAAATCTTATCTCTAAATATAACCTATATACAGTACCGTATTATCCTTAGCTAAATGTCTAGTTTTTAGGCCTAGAATTTATACTATTATATTTATTACTAACTGCTATAAATAGATTTATTTCCCCCCTCCCCCAAAACTATTTTAGAAATAGTGGGGTTCGGTTTAGGACTGTAAGACATAAAACTAGATTTAAGTACTATAGTTAAAGCCTTATAGTAGGAACCTAAAAAATTATTTTAAATCCATACTTTGCCTATTTCTATTGTGTCTCTTAAATTCAGAATCTAATCACTTCCTTAATGGGAGAAACATATGCTAAAAAAATCCGTTAGTAGAAAGTGTCTGGCATAAAACGAGTGCTTGGAAAGCTGCCTAAGAGGCGAGCGGTGGTAAAGGATCTGCTCTAAAGCCGAGTAGTTAGAATGGATCTGCTCTATTACGGTTGGGGGTGGAGCGAGATCTGGAGAATATGGCCGTCTTAAGAATATGGCCGTCTTAAGAATATGGCCGTCCTAGGAATGTAGTCGTCCTAGGAATATGGCCGTCTTAGGAATGTAGTCGTCCTAGGAATGTAGTCGTCCTAGGAATGTGGCCGTCCTAGGAATGTGGTCGTCCTAGGAATGTGGCCGTCCTAAGAATGTGGCCGTCCTAGGAATGTGGCCGTCCTAGGAATGTGGCCGTCCTAGGAATGTGGCAGTTCTAGGAGACTTTAGGACCCAGAAACGGCCTCCCAGGCACGTGAGTGGACATCCTAGGGCGATCCTCCCAGGAAAACAGGGGTCCCAGGATATTGAGCACCCTATCGTCCCCGGAGCATCCAGGTTCTAGGAAATTACGGGTGATCCTCTCCGAGATCTGTAATCTCATGTCACGGGATTAAATGGTGCAAAGTCGGAACGAACTTACTAAAAGACTAAGATCTCTTCAGATAAATGTGGACGTGTTTAATCTCTATGATTACTAGTACTATTTTTTAGCCTTCGATTATAAGCAAGCCTATCTTACTAGACATAAAAGAAATTTTCTAATTGAAATTACTTGCCGTAATCACTCCTCGCTGAATCTAAAGTTGTAGTATTTATAAGGTTAATCCATATTCCAGTTGCAATACTCTATAAGACTATACCGTAAACATTATAAGTATATCATTACTACTATATCTTATTATTTAAAGTAATTTAGTAGAGGTCGTATTTGATATATTCTTTTTACTTAACTCTTTTTAGGTACTTTCTTTTAAAATGTTTGCTGAGATTTTCTAAAGTGTAAAATAACTATATATATTCTCTAATCAGCAGCTTCTTATTACCTAAGTAAATAAAATATATTATTAGTTTCTTCTTCTTATATACTGACACTTTAGCTGCTTTTAAAGTCTTATTTAGTAGATTAATAATTTTTTATAATTTTCTCTCTTCACGCTTAATTACTATTAGTAGATTATATATAATAAAGTCCCTTACATACTAGACTTATAAAATCTAGTTTTTTTTTAATATTATAGTAAGTAATAATAGCATTAATTACAGCGCTATATTAATAGGCTTTTTCTTTAAATAATAATTCTAATAATAATAGAATTATTTTAATTAATTAATTATACTATAATATCCTTTCAGGAGAGTGCTTGAGATTTGTTTTTATTTTATTACTAAATTTTATACCTAATAACTATAGTTAAATGTCTTTCTTTATTTACTTTTAATCTTCGTTCTTTCTAATTTAGAGTTATAAGATATGTCTTAGTTGCTATTTTTTCTTATAAATTTTCTTTTCTAGCTTTTTAGATTTATTTTATTATGAAAACTTGCCCTTCAGCTTCGCTTACTATCAAAGTAATTTATAAATTTAAGAATTTTTATTAACTAATATAGATTATTCTATTGTGAGCTTTTATAGCTGTTTTAAGTTAATCTACTAATTTATTTTATATACTGCTTATATGATTTTATCTTAAGACATTATACTACAAATAATAGCTTATATGTCTATAGTTATATGTTTTAAGAGATAGTAATTAAAAAAATCCTTATATTAGAATATTATATAATTAGATTCCGTAATATATTACTAATATTATTTATATCTAGCCATATCAGTTCTACGTTATTAAAGGATGATAATTACTATATATACTATTTTTATTAAATACTTTTTCTAATTTATATTAGAGGTAGTATAGTTATGTAATCTGTTTAAACCCTATAATCTTATCTATATCCTTTATATAAAGTCTGATAATAGAGTCTAGTAATTAATTATTAAATATTATCTACATAGTTAAGATTAGAGTGTATTAGTGAAATACGTAAGTATAAGCTATTTCTAGCTTTAGTAGTAATTTAAGTATATTATATCTAGGCCAGATATCTAGCTAACTAAGATATTCTAGAGTAAGACTAAATATTAAGAATATATTATTAGTAAATATTAAGCCTAATAAGAAGACATAAGAACTTAAAATAAGAAAAGGATTAAATAAAATCTTAGAAATTAGAAAAATATTTCTATATTATTAGTAGAGCTTATATAGAATATCTTAGATAAAATATATTAAAAATACATATAGAGCTTTTAGACTAAAGAAAGTCTTAGTAAACTTATAAGTTAACTTAAGTAAAATTTAGTAAGAACCTTCTTATAAATCTTAAAAAATTATAATCTTAATATATTAATACTGTAGCTTTAGAAGCGTCTCTGGTTAATTTACAGTAATAAAGCCTCTTTATATAAAAAAGAATGTCTATATACAGTATTATATAACCTTAAACATCTTTTAGATTATTATTAGAGTTGTTTATAGAACTTCTTTTATGTTATATATATCTATAAAAAGTTTATTTTATAGTGTATTATTTAATTAATACTTTATTACTAGCTATTAAAGCATCTAGTAAACACATTAGTATTTTATAGATAAAGGGCTAATAGTAAGTAAATAAAACATATCTATTTATTATATTTAATAGATTATTTAGCTATCTATATCTCTTCCTATTACTTTTCTATATGCTATTAAAAATTGTTTTTAGTATATTTTAAGTAATAAAGACTTTTTTATTCTATAAAGTCTTCTTTTATTCTTATCTTATTTTTAATTTAATTTTTACCTAAAGAAGTTAGACAGATCACCGGTAGTAATAAAATTATATATCTTTTTTAAATTCTTTTTTATATATATACAGTATCTACATAATGTTAGCTCTTGTTTTAAGATATTATTTAAAAATTAGAGAGTTAGAATTACTACTGCTACTACTCCTTAATATTACTAAACTATAATATAATTAAATTTACGTAATTAATTTATATAATATCTAAATTATTAATATTCTCTGTATGTGTATAGTAGTATTCCAGAGGATAAATATACTTCTCTTAAAGATATTCTTTATTTATTATCTGTATATTAGATATATCACCTCTATTAATATCTTCTTCTATATTTATTAGATCTGTTATGTATTCTAAATTATTATTTAATATTATTAAGAATATTAAGTATTACTCTAAGGCATAGCAACACATAATAAAATTAATCTTCTATTAGATTTAAAAGTAATAATAAAGGTGACAAAAATAACTTAAAAAAATAAATATAAATCTAATTATAAGTAGTGGATAAATTGTTTAAAGAGTAATAAAAAAGGTTTATAAGAAAGAAAAAATTTATAGAATAGAGTTAAAAAAAAATAGTAGTTACTACTTAATATATAAAAATAGTAATAAAAAAAGAAGAGAATTAATATTTGTGGATATAGAATAGGTAAAGCCATGTTTAAAATACTCTAGTATATAATAACTAAAGGCTTAGTTTTAAAACCCTAAAGTAACTAAAAATATAATATATCTAGCTTTAAATAAAGCTAAAGTAGCTTTCTTTCTTAATAATATTTTTAGTATTTAAGTTAGTTTAAAATAGATAATCCAGACAGACGCCCGCACTAGCCACTAACTATAGGTTTTAGAGGGTTTTTAGGTAAGTTAGTTTAAAAAAATAGTATTAGAAATTACTAAAAACAGCAGCTAAATTACCGTCTTATTGTTATAATAAGTAAAAGTTTAACTAATAAAAATATTTAACTAATAAAAAATTTAATTAGTAAAAAATTTTAATTAATAATAAATTTAACTAGTAAAAATTTTAATTAGTAAAAATTAAAAATAGTGTTTTTATACTTTAAGAAATAAAAATTAAATAAAAAACTTTATAATGTTATAAATAAGCTTTAAAATAAAACTAAAAATAAAGTAAATTAAAAGTTTTAGTATTAAAAGTTTTATTTATAATATTAAAAAGTATATAAAAAATTAAAGTAAGTAAATTATATAATTTACTAGGTACTAGTAATAATAATAATAAGTTTTATTTTACTTAACTTATGTTTAAAAAGTACTAGTATACTATATTATATAACTATTTTTTTTACTAATATAAACATTTATAAGCTTATATATATAACTTTTTATATAAATAAAGTACTAGTTTATATATTTTACTTTAAATAAAAATATATAATTACTAAGTTAAGTATGTTTATTTTAAAAAATATTTTACTAATATTACACTTCATAGTAATATTAATTTTTAAAGTCTTTATTTTTATTTTTATTTTTATAGTTTATAAAGTTTAAATGTACTTAGATATAGTTATAAAGTATTACTTATTTTATAAACTGCTTTAAAATTTAATTAAACTTTTATAACTTTACTTTTTTTATTTTATTTTTTAAATGTATAGTATTTTAAAACTACTTTTTTACTATTTTTTAGTAGTTATTAAGTTCTTATTTTTTTTAAATTTAACTTTTTATTATTATTATTTTTTTAATACACGTACTTTATTTTATTTTTTAAAATATATAATAATTATATTAAGTTTTTAATTAATACTTTTAATTTACTTTATAAATGGCTTTACTTTTATTTAGCTAATTTATATTACCTATTAAGTAGAATTTAATTTACTAGTTATATATTACTTAAACTTTATATTTACTTATAAAATATAGTTTATAATTTTTTTTTATGTTTATAGTAAACTTATTATTTAAAAAACCAGCTTAAAAGTCTATTTTTAATAAGTTTAATAAATAGCTAACTTAACACTTTTTTATTATTAAGTAATATTAAGTTATTTATATTATAAGTAAATATTTTATAGTACATATAAAGTCATACTTTTAAAACCAAATAAAAATTTTTTTATATTTCTATTTTTATTACTTTTAGCTTTACTTTACTTTTTTAAATTACGTAATATTATTGCTAGTTTTGTTATTAAGTGTTTTAGGCTTTTATTAAGTATTAATTATAAATAACTTAAAGTTTCTTTAATTTAAACTTTAAATATAATTAAAAAAATACTTTATTATCTTAATTTATATTACTAGTACCTACTTTAATTTTATGTTTTTACTATTTAACTAGTTTAACATTAAGAACTTGATATAGTATGTTATTATTTTATCTAAATAAGTTACTTTAATTTATATTTCAGTTAAAAAATTAGTATTATAAAAGTACTATATATAGAAAGTTAAAAGCTTAAAAAAAGTATTAATTAATTACTACGTAAAGTACTAAGTAATAATTTAAGATATTATGTAAAAAAATAAAAAAAATAAAATAAGCTATAAATAAAGTATTTAAGTAAAAACTTATGTACTAGTATAAACTAATATATATATATATATATATAACGTTTTTCATAAGCGAGTGAACCATACAAGCAAGTGAACCACTTTTACCAAGAATTACCTTTTCTTTAATAACTTTACGAAAACTTAATATTATTTAGCCAAAATTTAAAATTGGCTTTTTAGATATTAGATGCACCTGGTATTAAATTTGCATTCTAATAGTCTTACGTAATTGTGAGTTATTAAGCTTAGAATTTACACTACTTTAAAATAATGTTTAGCTATTTATATTTATAATATTACTTAACAATAAATTATAAAAACTTAAATACAAGGTATTAGCACCTAAATCTATAATATACTAGAATTTTAAAGCTATATTATTAGTAGTTTTTAAGATATTAAAAAGTGGGGGCTAAAATTTCCCCTTACTTAAAGATCTTAAAAACCTACTTATTTTATTACTATAAAAGTTTAATATAGTCTAAATTATATATAAAATAGCTTAAGTTTAATATCTATAGTTTCTTATTTAATAGTTATTAAAATATTAATAGCTAAAAACTAAATTTTTAAAAGGTAAATTCTAAGCTTAATAACTTATGATTACGTAAGACTATTAGAATGCAAATTTAATACCAGGTGCATCTAATATCTAAAAAGCCAATTTTAAATTTTGGCTAAATAATATTAAGTTTTCGTAAAGTTATTAAAGAAAAGGTAATTCTTGGCAAAAGTGGTTCACTCGCTTGTATGGTTTACTCACTTATGAAAAACGTTATATAATATAAAAAAAAGCTTATTAAAAAAAAGCTTTTTTTAAAAAACTTTTATAAAGTATTATAAATAGTTACTATAATAGTAATTTTTCTTTAAATTTAAGCTTTTATAAAAAGTATTTATGTTAGATATTAAACTAGTGTTAGAAAGTAGTAAAGTATAAATAAAGTTAATAACTATAATAATAGTATATAATATAAAATAAATTATAAAATGTAGTTTACAAAACTACATATAAAGACTACAAACAAAATATATATAAAGTTTTAGAAATAAAGAGGTCTATATAGCCTATATAAAGGCTTTATATAATACTTAATTTAAATAAACTTAAAAGTAATAGTTTCTATAAAATTATATTATAATAGTATATTTTTTTTTACAGTTGTAGTTTTTATAGTTACTTTAAAAACTAAACTTCTTAAAGTACTACTAGTAGAATACTTAAATTATATCTATAGTATTTTCTATTTAATAAGTAGGAGTTTAAATTAACTTATTATATTTAATTTATTTAACTATATACTTTAATTATAGAGTGCTATTACAGCTATAGTAGTTCTAATAGAAGTTAATAATCTTTTTAATAAACTACTTTTACTTACTATTAATCTCTATTAGTAGAGAGAGTAGTATTTGCTAATAAAATAGTAAATTAATTACTATAAAATAAAGCAGGCTAATATAAAATATATTATAATAATAGAATTTATTTAGTAGTTTAAAATAGTAAGTATATAGTAATATAGCCTCTATAACTTAAAATAAGCCTAGATTCTTTTAATCTAGTTTCTTTATAAAGTGTAGAGTCTTAATATTCTAGGCATTTAGCTATATAAAATTTCCTATATAAAATAGTTAAGTAGAATAGTAGTATATGTTTACTTAGTTTTTATAATAAGCTTATATAATTAATAGTTTAGTATATAAGTAGTTTATAATCTTTTATATTTTAGTTATAAGCTTTTTAAAGTCTTAACTTTATATAAAGTAGGTAGTAGCTAATAGTTTAAACTCAACTCTTAAGTAAAAACTATAGTTTACAAAAAATAAGAAAATAATAGTACTTTCTAAGTAAATAGAGTTTAAGATAAACTTAACTAGTAGTAGTTATTTAAACTAGTTATTTTATAAAT
This sequence comes from Zopfia rhizophila CBS 207.26, assembly GCA_010093925.1. Lineage (NCBI taxonomy): Eukaryota > Fungi > Ascomycota > Dothideomycetes > Zopfiaceae > Zopfia > Zopfia rhizophila. Next base: position 39,657 of record ML994647.1, read on the forward strand.
AGCTAACATATAACTATAAGTACTACTTAAAAACTATATTAGTTTATTTTAACTAGTTATTAGTCTTAAAATAATATGTAGTTAATAATAGAGTTATAATCTTTAACTAGTAATTTAAGTACTTCTAGAATTTAAAAATAAACTAAAGTCTGTAGTTAGAAAGAATAGTACTTAGTAAGCTATAAAGCTTTTATATATATATTAGAAATAAGTAAATAATATTTTTAGTATTATAACATATTTAGTAAAGAATTAAGTACTTTACTTTTATTAAATAATAGGTTATAGTTATTATAATATTATAATAGCTACTTAATAGTAAGTAAATAATAAAGTTTATAAACACGTGCTTTTAAACATAGTTTAAAATAGATAGTAGTTTTAAAACTTCTTAATAAGCTTTTCTTAATAAAACAGTATAGTAACAGGTATAGTAATTATAAAACTAGTAAATAATAAAGTTATATATACAAAGCTAGTAGTACTTATAGAATAATAATTTATATATCTTATTATAGCCTATATAGCTAGTAATAGGGTTTTTGTAGTAGAAATAAAGTAATTTAGCTTTTAGCTTATTTATATTAGGTATATAGAGTTTTTTTTTATATTATAAATATCCATTTATTTTAGCACACTTAGCTAGTGTTAGATATTTATTCTTATAATTTCTATTTTATAAGTTAATTAGTATAGAGGTAATTATAGAATTAATATAATAACCTTTTTAAAACAAAATCTAGATTCTTAGTAGTAGTAGGTTTTTAATTTATTTCGATTCTAAAATAATAGTAAGTCTAGTAGTAGTAGTAGTAGTAAAAATAAAAATAAAAATAAATTTAATAGATAATAATAGTTTAGTAGCGTGTTAATAGAGCTAGTTATAAATTATTATAATAATTCTATAAATAAAAATCTCTAATAAGTTAAAGAAATAAACTAATTTTTTCTTATAGTTAGTTATAACAAGTAAAGTAGTAGCTAGAAGTAATTCTAGATTTTTTTATTTTAAAATAGTTTAGTTTTAGTAATAGAGTTTTTTATTCCTTTTTTATAATAGATTAGCTAATTTTCTAATTAAAAAATCTAGCTTTATATCTTACTTTCCAAGATAATATATAATCTTAAAGTTAAAATAAAATAGAAATTTAGACTAGTAAGCTTAGTAGTAGTTTAGTAACTTTATTATTATAAAATACTCTAGGTTATAATAGTCTATAATTACTATAATTAGTAAAATATATTTTTTAAGTTCTAATTACTATTCTTTAAAGTAATAAATAATTACTAGTAGTTTCTTATTATAGATCTTATAATTACACTCTGTTATTAAGTACTTTTTTAAGAAAAATATAATAAACTATAAAATATTATTATCTTTATATTATAATAGTATTTCTGTAGAGACGTAGTTAAAAATGTTTATTTTAATAATAACTTTTTTTTTCTAGTCTAATAGCACTAGAACAGGTGCTATAGTAAATACTATTTTTAATTTCTAAAAAACTTTCTTATAGTTATTATTTTAATTAAATAATATATTTTTCTATATTAAGTAAACTAGTAGAGCAGTAATATAAAAAAAATCCTTATATAAAATAATAGTAGAAGTGTATAAAGTTAATAAATATTTATATATTTATAATATAAATTAGTATTACCTAGCTAGCTATTATCTTAATTTTTTTTAGATTTATATAAATACCATTACAGCCTATAATTAGGGATAGAAATTAGATTTTAGTTATAAAAAATTTATACTTTTTACTTTTATATATAAGCCTGCCTCTTATAGGCTTTTTAATATTAAATAAAAATATTCTTTATATTCAGCACAAATATAGCTATAAACTAAAATATTATTTATATAAATAATATAAAAGTAGTCTAGGTATTTTTATAAAATATTATTTATATACTACTAAAAAGTTATAAGGGCACTTGTTAACTTAAATAGTATTACTAGTATTTTATATAAACTAAAATAAGTTTAAAATACTATAAACTACTTTTAGCTAGCTTTAATACAAAGGTTATTAAAAGCCTATAAAATATTAATCTTAAAAAAGTATTATATCTTCTTTAAATTATTTAGTAGTTTATTAGTTAGTAGTAGTAAGTAATAGTTTTTTACTATAATTTTATTTAGTATATAATAGTTAACACAGAATTAGAGTCTTTTGTTTGCTTTTTTTATAAATAAGACTAGAAATATAGTTAAAAGGTTATTATAGTAAATAAATCCTTTCTAAAGGTTTTTATTAAGCTATTTCTAGAGTACTTATAGCTCTATATAAAATATTAAGTATAAATAGCTAAAAGATAAGGTTTTTTCTTCTATTAGCTAAATATTATAGTTATATAAGTAATATAACAGCAAGTTTTTAGCTTCTTCTAGTTAAAAAAACTAATAAAACTAGAATAGAAATTTCTAAGTATTAGGTAAAAGCTTCTTATATAAGTTTATACTCTTAGTTATAGCCAAAGCTTACTTAATATTCTTTATAAAAATAGTAAATAAGTAGTAGCTATTATAACAAGTATATATAGTATAAGCTTTTAAAAATATAAAATAAATATTTAGTTTTCTATAGTCCTTTTAGTTGTAGCAGAATTTAGAAATTAATTTCTATAAAATAGAAATAACTTTATAGGTCCATACTAGAGCAGATAAAATTCTATAATAATTATAACAGAATAAGCTATTAAATATAAGAGTATTTATAGTTTAGTTAATTTAAGAATTATAGTATTATAATTAGTATACTTCTAGTATAATAGAGTACAACTTTAAAATAGTTATAAATAAGTAAATTATTTTAGTATAGTTATTAATATAAAGTCTTATAATAATATATAAGATAATAAATCTACTATAAAACTTAGTTTTATTTATAATATTAAGATAAAATGGTTTCTTTAGCTATTTTAACTAAAAGTTTATAGAAATAGCCTAATCTTAGTTAATAAAGTTTTCTTTAGCTTTACTATTAATAAAACTATAAATAGTAATAATATAGCTAGCAAACTATATTAAGTATTTAATACTAATAGGAATTAGTTTAGTAGATAATATAAAAGTATAAAATTATAAATTAAGCTCTTCTTTAATTAATATCTTGTAAATAATAATAGCAGAGATTTTATAAAAGTATAGTTTTAAAGCTAAAACGTAATTTAGCTATAGCTTAAGGCTTTTACTAAATTACATAGTAAAGAATACAGTAAAGTATAAAAGTAAATAAAGAAATAAATAGAAAATAAAGATAGTAAACTAAATAGTATATAAATAAAAATACTTTAGAACTAATAAATATTAGAGTAAAAGTAGTAAATAATAAAATAACTTTTTAAATTATAGTAATAATATTTACAGTAGTTTTTATAGCCCTAGCTTAAAAAGTTTAGTTAATAGTAGCAGCTTAAATTTATAAATTTAGTAGTAAAGATAGTAAAAACAGCTGTTAGTAAAAAAAAACAGTATACTTTTAAATTATAAGCTAGAAATTATAGGTCTTATAGCTACTTATAAAAGTAACTAAGTTATAGTAATAATAATAGTTCTTAAAGTCTTATAAATAGTAAGTTAGTAAATAGTACTAGTAGTTTAATAGTAGATTATAAAGTAGTATGTTCTATAATTTCTTAGAAACAGCATTCTCTAAAAGAGTTAGTAAAGAGTCTTTAAATAAACTAAATTTAAGAACTAATTATTAGAATTCTACTAGAAAGGCACTAAATTCTTAGTTCTTTTAATAGAGTTTAAACAAATCTTGTTAAATATTATAGGCTTAATTTAAGTCTTTATAAGCTTACTCTAGAATTTCTAGTATTATAAAGTAATTTTATAAATAATAGATATTATTAGTAATATATAAAAAAACTTACTTATATAGCATATTTTTAAGTTATCTATTTACATAGGCTATACAGGATTTAGTAGTAAAAAAATAGTCTTAATTTATAATCATTTTTATATAAATCTATACTATAAAGTATTAAAGGTTATTTTAGTTACTACTAAACTTATTAAGGTTAAATAAATATTTAGAAAAAGTACAAATTAGAAATAAAATAAAAGTAAATAAAAAAAGAATAGTTATAGATAGTTTAGTTTTAATTAGAATAGTAGTAGGGACAGGAATAAAAAAAAAGCAAAAATAATAAAAAGAGTAGAAATAAAAATAGTAAAAATAATAAATATTAAGCGTTAAAACTATAGCTATATATATAAGTCTATAATTTACTTTTAAGTTTTTTATAACTTTTTTTTTAGTAGCTATAGACTTTTTTAAGTATTATAATTTACTTATAAAAGTCTACTATTTTTACTGTAGTAGCAGTAAGTTACTATAATTAGTTCATAAATACTATAAAAAACTATAATATAGTCTAGCTATTTTTATAGTTATTTCTATATAAATTATAACAATTTATCTTTATTCTATAAAACTAGTAGAGGTTATAAAGCTAATATGTGAAAATAAAACTATATAATATTAAAAAACAACAAAGTATAAACAAGGTTAGTAACTATAATAATAGTATATAGTATAAAATAAATTATAAAACATAGCTTACAAAGCTACATATAAAGGCTATAAATAAAATATATATAAAATTTTAAAAATAAAAAAGTCTATATAGTCTGTATAAAGGCTTTATATAGTACTTAATTTAAATAAGTTTAAAAGTAATAGTTTCTACAAGACTACACTATAATAGTTAAAGTTAGTTTAAGTTTTTAAAATAAAATTTTTTTATAGTAACTATATTTTAAAAGTTGTTTATAAAGTTTTATATTAGGTTATTATATTTAGTTTATTTAACTAAAAATTTATAGTATTTTTACTTGCAATTTAAGTAGAGTTTTTTAATTTATTTAATATAGTATTTAGTTTTTCTATTAACTTTAATAAGTTTAAGTAGTAGGTTTTATTACCTTAAAAAATATTTAAATTTAGATATAGTAAGCTAAAGTAATAATATATAAAAAACTAAGTATATATTTAAAAATTTAAGAAGTTTAAGTTAGTATACATATAAAGAAACTATTTAAAAAATTATAGTATTTTCTTAAAAATTTGAAGTCTAGCTTTTTAGAAAATTACTTTATTTAAACGTTTTATATATTAAACTAAACTATATCTTTTATTTCATAATTAAGTATAAATAATTATTTTTAGTTTATATAAATTTTTTTAAAAAGCTTAGACTTAAATTTTTTTATTTAAATTAGTTATTAAATATTAGCTGTTTTCTCTACTATATAGTTAGCTTCTAAAACTTATAATATTTAGTAAAAATGTTTTTAAATTTTTATAAAAAGTTTAAAACTTATTTAAAAATATTAGCTTATATTAGCTAAAAATCATTTTTTTTTTTATAAATTTAAATATAGTATTATTAGCTTTAAATTATACTAAAAAAAGTTAGTTTACTTAGTTATTTTATTAGTAGTTTATATATACACGTAAAACTTATTTTATTATACTATTAGCTTTCTCTATTTAGCTATTAGTTTCTAGGTAGTATATAGAAAATAAATAGAATTTAATTTATAGTTATTTAAAAAGTTTATTATAATTATTTCTAGAAAGCTGTAGTCTATTTATATGCATTAATAAAAAAAGTAAGTAATATTTATAGTAGTTATTTTACTATAAAAAATTAAATGTTAGTATTTTATAAAGTAGTTAATTATAACTATAATATTAGTATAGCTTTTAAATTCTAAAAAGTTAGTAATAAAGTCTACTAGAATTTTGTTTTTAAAATAAGTAATAGTTTTAAAAAGCTATAATACTTTTTATAAAAAGTCTTAAATTTTTAATAAGTATAGTAATAAGAAATATATTAACATAACATTTTAAATATTTAAGACTAGTAGTATTTATATTATAAGATTTTAAAAGTCTTTTTATAACTAAAGTAGCTACTAGTAAAAAAGTTATATATAATTTAAAAAAAATTAATTTTAAGTTTATTATTATTTAGTATTGCTAGTTAGTTATAATAATATAACTAACTTTTTTAGTCTTTATACTTACTTAAAGAAATTTTCTTAAAGTATTAAGTTTTTTTTTTAAATAAGTAATAAAATTTCTTAAATAAACTTATTATTTAAATATTTCTTATTAATAATTTACTAAATAAATTTATTTATTTTAGTTAAGTTTAGCTTTAGTATACTATTAAATAGTTTTAAGTAGAAAAGTATTTGTTATTAAGTTTTTTAAGCTTTTTTTTAGGCTAAAGTATTTTATATATAGTAAGTAAAAGTATTTAGTTTTTTACTCTACTTACTTAATTAGTTTATAATTATAAAGTTAAATTAAAATAAGTATTTAGTTTAGTAAATTTATTAGTAGTTAAGTTACTTTATTATAGTAAAGTACTAAAAGTTTTTATAGTTACTTAAAACTTAAATTAAAAAATTAATACTTTTTAATTTAAGTTTTTATTATTTAAAGTAGTACATAATAGTAAGTACTTTTTTATTATATATTTTATAGTTATATTTAGTAGAATTTAGTTTTTTTTTTTTAAAAATTAGGCTATAAGTTTTAGTTTAGTTTATTTATTTTTCTAAAAAAAAGCTTTAGTAGTTATATAGTTTAAAAAGTTAATTTCTATAATAATTAGTAACTTAAAATTAAAGTATTAAATAATTAAAATAATTATAAATATATATTTTAAGTATTTAAATAGCTTTTAGTAAGTATTATTAAATTTAAATTAAACACTCTTTTTTATTAAAGCTATAAGTTAAAATGTAATATAAAAAAATTATTAATAAATTATTAATAAAAGTTAGTAAATTTTAAAAATACCTAAAAATTCTTTATATTGTTAGATAATTTCTAGTTAAGAATATTCTTTACTTTATTTAAGTTTATACTAATTTCTCTTATTAAAATTATATACCTAAAATAAGTAACTTATTTTTAATAAAACTTATATTTACTAATATTAAGTTATAAACTAGCTTTATTTAAAGCTTTTAAAACTTATTATACGTATTATTAATATTTATGTAAAAAATTACTATAAATTAAAATATTATTAAAGTAAGTTATATAAAACATATTAAAATATAGTTAAAAAAAATTATTTATATAGTATTAAAATATGCTTAACGTGTTAGCTAGTTTAAATAATATAATAAAATAATTAAATAAACTATATTAAGTTTAAAAAGTAATTAACTATTTATTTCTTTTTACTATATAAAAGTCGTTAAAAGCTAAAATAATATTTAGTTTTATAAAGTACTTTACTTTACTAAAGTATAATAAAGTTTTTTAAATTAATAAAATTAAATAATAGTTTTTAATAGTAATAGTGTTTAAAACATAATAGTTTTTATAAAATTAAAAACTTTTATTAAGCTTTTTTATAAAATTAACTAGTATAACTTTAAAAAAATATACTTACTCTAATAAATTCTTTAGTAAAGTAGTTATTAAAATACTTTTTAAAATCTTTTTATTTATTTTAAAACATTTCGTAAAAAAGTTTAAATTTAGGTTACTTTTTTTAAAAAAAAAAAAATATTTTATAGTTGTATAAATAATGTTCAAGAAGTTTATTAACCTTTTTATATAAAAATATTCTAAAAATATTATAGTAATTTTCTAAAACTTTAATAGCTAAATTTATATAAGTTTTTAGAACTAAAGCCTTATTAATATTAACTATTAAAATAGTAAAAATTTTGTGGTCATGTTTTTAGGCTATTTATATAAAGAAGGCTACTTTAATTAAGTAAATATTTATACTTAGTTTAAGTTTCTTATAAAAGCCTTTTAGTAAAATCTTTATTAAAAAGTTTTTAGAATTTTTAAAAAAAAAGTTTTTTAATAAAGTTTTTATTTAATTTAGTATTAAATTTAAGTATATGTTTAAATATAAATATAAATTCTAAGTAAAAGTTATTTAAAAAATAGTTTACTAAAAAGGCCTTTAAATAAGTATTTAATTCTTATAACTAATAGTTTATTTTAGTTAGTTAGTAGTTATATTAAAATTAAGTAGTTAGTAAGAACTTTAGAAAATAAGTTTAAGTATACTATATATAAGTAGTATTAAAATAAAGGCCTTTTAGTAAAAAGTTTATTAAAGAAATTTTTAAGTAGGTAGTATATTCTTTTAAGTAGATTAGAAATTAAAATAAGTATAAATAATAGACCTAATAATAAAAAGTATTAAAAAGTAGCTTTTATAAATTATAATTAAAGTTAACTTTATACTTCTTTATTTATAATTAGCTAAAAATTAGTTTGTAATTTCTAGTAACTATTTTAAAAAAGTAAATATTTTTAATATAATTTAGGTAATAAAGAGTTATACTAGTAGTATATAAAATATAGCTTTTTTTAAAGTATTTACTATTAAACTAGTAAAATAAAAAACGTTTAAAAAAAGTAAAAAATTGAGTTTCTAAGTATAAGCTAAAAGTTTACTAATATAATTTATACTAGTAGCTCTAGTATTAATTAAAGTAGTAATAAAATAAAAAACGCTATTTTATTAAATAGTATATAAGATGTTTACTTAATAGTTTTTTAAAAGTTAGTTATTAAATAAAAAGCTTATAAGTTAATAGAAATTTAGTGTTAAAAATATTTTAAAAAATAACTTAACTCTAGACTAAAGCTTTTAGTAAACTAGCTTAAAAAGTTTAAAAATTTCTTATTCTTAAAAAAATTTAAATCTAAAAAAAGAATAAAAGTAGATTAACTATTAGAATTTAAACAAACTTATAAATTAGACTTTTAATAAAAAAATAAAGTAGTTTTAAAAAAATATAGTTATGTTTATTATACTTAAAGTATTAGCTATTATACTTTTAAGCTTTTTATTTAACTAATTTAATAAAACTATAATTAAAAGTATTAATTTCTATAGTATTAAAATTTTGTTATAATATAGGTTATAGTTTATAATAATATAGTATAAAAAAGTACTAAAAGTTATTATTATATTAAATTAATGTAGTTATTTAATATATTAAAATTTTTAATACTTATTATTACTTAGTAGAAATTATTATGTAGTAATTTTTTTAGTTATATAATTAAGTTAATTTTATTTAGTTTAGTATTAACAGCTAGCTTATAAAATTTAGTAAAGTAGTAAAACTTTTTTATTTTTAGTAAAACAAATTAAGCTTACTTATAGTAGTAAGTTTTCTATTTAAAGTTCTATATATAGTTTATAAAAAAAAAATTAATTACTTTACTAAGTATATATTTTTATTTATAAGAAAGTTTATAAGTATTACTAAGTTTTTTAAACTTTAAGTATGTATATAAAAGTTAAGAGTGTTTAGTAGAATATTAGTTAGTATTACTTTTAAGTTTATAGTAAAGTTTTTTAATAAAAATAAATAAATCCTTTTATTTTCTAATAAATATTAAAGAGTTAAGTAAGTAATTAAATTTCGTTATTACTAATAGTATAGTAGAACTTAGTATAGAAATTAACTTTACTTACTTAACTTTAATTTAAAAAACTTAAAAATAGGTACTAGTTAAAATTATAAATAAAATTAGAATTATAGAACTTAAACTGCTTTTAAATAAACTAGTAATATTTATTAAAACTTTTTTAGTAGTAATTAATTAAATAGCAAAGTAAAAAAAGAAAAATATAGTTTATTTTTAAACTTTTTATATTTTTTTAAAACGGCGTTAATAGATTTCTATTATTATACTAACTAATATTTTAGCTATACTTACTATTATTTTAGTACTTTAGTAAACGTTTTTTATATTATAGTTATTTACTTTTTAAATAACTATATAAGTTTTATAGTTAAAATAAAAGTATTTAAAAAGTTAAACATTATAGTAATAGTAGTAATAGTAATATAATATAGTATTATAAAAATATTATATATAAAAAGTTAAAAGCTTAAAAAAAGTGTTAATTAATTACTATATATAGTACTAAGTAATAATTTAAAATGTTATATAAAAAAAGAAATAAAACAAGCTGTAAATAAAGTTTTTAAGTAAAAACTTATAAACTAGTATAAAACTAATATATAAACACGTAATATAAAAAAAAACCTATAAAAAAACTTTTTTAAAAAACTTATATAAAGTGTTACAAATAGGTACTATAATAATTAGAAGTTTATAATCTTATATTTTTAAATTAATTAACTATTTTATACTACTAGTTTATACTCTTAATTTTAATATATATATTTATAGAGTTTACTTTTATTTATTACTAAATAATATCTTTAATTAGTAATTTAACTAGTAAGTTTCTTAATATTATTTATTTATACTTTAAGTACATTAAGCCATATTTTTGAGTTTTTAAGTTATAATATATATACTACTTTTTTAATAAATAAATTTAAGAAAGTAAAGTTTATAAAAAAGTTTTATATTAAATACTAGTATTTTTGCTTTTAGTTAGTATTATTACTAAAACTTTATTTTTTTTTATTAGTATATATTTTTATTATAAGTTTATTATTTTTCTAATTATTTTTTTATTAATAGCTTTAATAGAGTTTTATAATTTATAGTAAATAAGTTTTTATAATTAATACTATATATAATAGTTTTTTTTAACTAGTATTTTAGCTTAAGTTTTACTAGTTACCTTAAAATTAGTATTTTAATTCTAGTTTTATTTAATAGTATGTTTATTATTTTATACTTTAGTTATTTCTTTTAAAAAGTTTTAAACAAGTAATTAGTATTTTTTTATAAAAAAGTTAGTTAAAACTTAGCTTATTTTAGTAGTATAAATAAATAAAAATTTCCTTATTTTTTTTATTTATAAACTTAAACTCATATAGCTATTAAAATTAAAAGGTTAATAAGTTAATTTCTATTTATTTTAATAAGCTAACAACTTCTATAATTAAAAAAAAGTTTTCTTACTATTTTTTTACTTTAAGAAAACAAAAAAAAATACTTAAAAAACTTTATATATGTATGTAGGCTATAAAAAATTTAGAAAAAAAGTCTATAATATAATATTAAAAAAAACTAAAAAAGAAATTACTATAATCTATACTTAATTTTTAGCTCTTAAAATAATAAGACTTTACTATAAAAAGTATTTTAACATACTTTTATTTTAGCTTATGTAATAATAACTTTATTAATTAAAATTCTTAATTTTTTTTATATATAAAAAATATAATGTAACTAACTTTATATAATATAACTAATTTTAAGTAATACTTTTAAAAAAGGTTCTACTATTAATTTTATATACTAAAAAAATTAGTATGTATTTTATAGTAATAAAACTTATATAATATTAAAGTTAAATATATATTATTTAAATTTATTAAAACTCTATTACTATTAAAGTATTAAACGATAGCTATTAGGTAAGTTTAAGTAAAAAAATAAAAAATTTATATTTATTTTATATAGTAATAACATAAAGAAGTAGTTTAAGTTAGTAATATACTATACTTAAATAACTTATTAGTAAAAAAGTAAAAAAGGTATTATATAAGCTTAATATATTTAAACTAATTTTCTTATTTAAATATAAGCTTTTATTTACTATAAAAGTATAATATTATGTTTTTAGCTTATAAATAACTATATAAAATAGCATAAAAACTATTTAATTTAAGAAATTATTAAAAGTTAAGTATAGTTTCTAAACAATTTTAGTAAAACTTATAGTAAAATATATATATATATTATAGAAATTATTTACTTGTTTTAGTTTATATATAGAAAATTAAAAAACGTAGTTTAATAAAATTTTTAAGCTTAAAGTATATTTCTTTACATAATAAAATTAAAAGTATATAATTTTAGTAATTTAATAAGTTTATTTTACTTTATTATATTATATTATACTATAGTAAAGTAAATTCTATAAAAAGAAAATAGTATATATTTTTACTTTTATAAATAGTATAACTTTTAAGAAATAAATATGCCATATAACTATAATATAAATTAGTAAACTAGTTAATAAAAAATATATATAAGTATTTTACTAATAAAAAGCTATAAAAAAAAGCATAGTTTTATATAAGCTAAATACTTTTAAACTAATATACTTATACTTTAAAACTATAAATAGTATAAAAAGTTTAATATATAACTTACTTTAGGTTTTAATTAAAAATGTTTTAATATAACTATTAAGACATATATATAATAAAAAACTATTATAAAACTACTAGTACTATTAGTAGTTTTTATTTAATATTTTTTAAAAAAAAAAATATAAAGTAAGTTTAAAAAGCTATAATAGTAAAGTTATTTTATTATATAATTTTAGTATTTAAATGTTTATATAATATAAGATACTAGAAAATAGTACAAGTATAAAAAAATACTTAGCTATTATATTTTAGTAAGTTTTAGTAAAAAGTTATAGTTAATAAAATAGCTAGTAGTAAAAATAGTTAAAATCTAAAATAACGTAAAGTAAAGTAAATAAATAAATAGTAAACTAGTATTATGTTTATAAAATTCTACTTATATAAATAATAGAAAAACTTAAGAAAATAGTTAAATATACTAAAAAAAAGTTATTAAAAAAAAGTTATTAAAAAAAAGTTAAAAACTTTTACTTATAAGTTAATGCTATTATTTATAAAAATTAAGTACTTACTTTTATAGAATTATTTTAAATATATAGTAATTTTATAGGTACTAAATAAAATAAAAAGCTATAGTATAGTTAATAGTATACTAAAAGTAGTAATATAAAAATGAATTTAACTTAAGTTTATATAGTATAGTATATGTAAACTTAAACTAATTAAAAATATTATTAAAGTACTAACTAGAATTTTTATAACTATTTTCTAATAATTAGTACATTAATTTAGCTAATTTTTTTTAATTTAAAGTTTTAGCTATAAATAACTCTAACTATAAGCTAAAAGAATTTTTACTAATATTAAGTTATATATTATTATTTAAGTTTAAAGTACTCTAACATTTTATATATAACTCTTATTTTATATAAAGTATTTTTAAAACTTTTATGCCTATATTAGTACTATTTTTTTAACTTATTAATTTTGTAAACTACTTTATAAACTATTTAGTTTTATTGCTTTTTTAATATTACTATTACTTATATTAGTTAAGTATAATAATACATTTAAGTTCTAATAAAGTTAATAATATAGTACTTAATACTAATTAAGTAAAAAGTAAAAATATATAGTAATTATATAAATATATAGGTTTATTTATGTTAAATTATATAATATAAAAAGTTTAAAAATATAAAAAGTATACTTTAATAAAATTAAATACTAATTTTCTTATTCATAAGTAATAAACTATATAAAGTAATTACTTTATATAGTTAGTATAATACTACAATTATATTTATAATAATAAAAGTATTTAATAAATATATATACTTTAAGTTAAGTTATTTTAGTTTTAAGCTTTTATACTTTTTTAGCTACTTATGTAAACCTATTAAAAAAAGTATTAATATTATTATAAAATAAAAAAGTAGTATAAACTAGTAAATCAAATAAATATTTTTGTTTTTAATTTAATTTAAAAGAGTTAAAAAATTAAAATTAAAAAAGTTTCTTACTTTATAAAGTAAAAGATATTAAGTGTAGTTAAAATAATAATTATATATACTAACTACATAATTTAATAAAAAAACTAAAATATAAAAAATTTATGTAAACTAATTATATTATAAATTAGTAAACTAAAACAATTTAAATAAAAATTCTTATATTTATATTAATAAAAAGCTAAAAAGTATATAAAATAACTAAGTTTAGCTAATAAACTTTATTATTTAACGTAAGTATAATTATAATTATAGTTATACTAGCTATAAATAAGTTTTCCTAATATATACTAAATAAAATAGTAAAGAATTTTTTTAAAAAATAGTTATATTTTAATATTTTATTTAGTTTATATAGCTTAATATTTTAGTATATAAATGTAATGTTTAGTAAAAGCTTACTTAAAAAGTAAATAACAAAGCTAGTAAAAAAATAGGTACTATATTAAAAAAAGGTAATTTATAAAGTATTTAAATAAAAAATACTTCTTTATATACTAAACTTTAGAAATCTATTTATTTTAAGTATTTAGTAAGTTAATTATAGTTATTTAGTATTTAGTAATAATAAAAGTATTATATTAATAAGATTTTACTACTACTTTAGTACTATAATTTATAGTAGTTTGTTAATATAATTATTTATAAAAATAGAAAATAAAAAAATTAAGTAGTAATTTATATTACTATATTAAGATATTTTACTACTACTATACTTAGTTTAACTTTTAAAGAAAAAATAGCTTCTTTTTATAAAACTACGTATAATAATACATAAAACAAATTTTTATATAAATAGTATATTTATACTCTATTATAGTAGAAATTATTAATAAATACTATAACTATAAGTTTATATTTTAAGTAGTTATATAACTTAAAAAAATTTATATTTACTATAACTTAATAGTACAAGTACTTAGAATAGCTTTTAGGTTATAAATTAATTTATTTATATTTTCTAATTAGTAAATATAAATAGCTAGTTACTTTACTATTAAAAACTTTATATATTTTTTTAGTTTAGTATTAAAGTGTAGCTTATAGTAAATATTACTATAAAAACTAAAAAAAAAAAACTAAAAATAACTTAAATATTATATACTTTAGTAATAAATACTACTTAAATTATTTAAACTAAAAATAGCTTTAAAGTTACTATATAAATTAGTAAGCTTACTTTATAAATTATATAAATAAACTATTAAAGTAGTTATGTAATTACTAAAATAAAAAAATAGTACTATTTATTTTATTAAATAAAGTATATAAAAGTAGCTTTAATTATATATACTTATATTTTTTACTACTTAAGTAAGATATTAAGAAATAAGTTAATAAAAAAGAACTACTATAAAGCTTATTAATTTAGTTATTTATAAGTTTATTATACTAGAAATAAAAAGTATATTATATACTTTTCTAATTTGTATAGCTTGTTACAAAAGTATAAAAAGTATATATAAAAATATAACTTACTATAAAAGTATAGTATTAAATACTTAAAGTATATAAGTTTATTTTATAATTTCTTATTATCTAAATAGTAAAAAATAATATAAAAAAACTTTATATTTTAAGTAAACTTAAAGCTATTTAATTTTTTTATTTACTGTTTTTATTTACATCTTTTATTTATTTTTTAATTTACGTTTTTTCTTTACTTTCTTTACAATATTTAAAAAATAAGTAGTTTGTAATTTACTATTAATAATTCTACTTTATATAAAAGTATAGTATATAAAAAAACTTATATATTTTTTAAATAGTACTAACTATATTAAGCTACTTTACTTATAGTTAAAGCTAATAGCTTAGTAAAGTAAATATATATAATAATAACTACATTTTATTTTATTTAATTACTAATATAAGATAAATTTCTAAGTAGTAATTAAATATAGTAAATTTAAGAAGTAAGTATATAAATACATATGAAAAGATTATAAATAATTATTTTAAAAAATAAAGTAGTTATCTTAAAAACCTTTAAGTAAGTATTTTTATAATACTTAAAGTATAGCTAATTTCTATTAAAAAAAATAAAAAAACAAGTACTTTACTTAACAGTTCTTTTTTAAAGTTGTTAACTAAAACACAAAAATTAACATACTTAATAAAAATAATAATTATATTATAAGTATTTTATTAAATATAAGCAACTAGCTTAATAACTTAAAAACTAATTTAAAAAAAAGAAAAGATATTAAAAACTAATTTATAAATAGAAAAAGAAATAAAGGTAAATAAGTATTAAAAGTATTAAAAAAATCCTAATTTACTTAAAATGAAATTAAAAAAACTAGTAAATAAAAAATATATATATATTTTTACTAAAGTTGAAGTATATTTAATTTTTATTTTTATTTATTTTTATACTATTTTTATATAACTAAATTATTTAGTTTAAAAAGCTGTTTTTAAACTTAAAGTTTTTTAAAATTTCTATTTTCCTAAAAGAATTGTTTTAGAATTTCTACTTAAAATGTTATTTCTAGATTCTAAATTTTTTTAAAACTATTAATTTTTTTTAAAAAAAAATTAAAATATTTACTTACTTAAAAGGCTTTTTCTAGAACTTTAAATTTTTTTAAAACTATTATTTTTTTAAAAAAATTGCCTAGAATATTTACTTACTTAAAAAGTTGTTTTACTTTCATTTTAATTATAGTAATTTTTAGAAATCTATTTTATTTTAAAAACTATTTTCTAAAAAAGACTTATAATTATAAATTTAGTTTCCTTATATTTTTATATAATAGAATGTTTTTAGTATAAATTTTTTTTAAGTTATAATAGTTATTACTATTTAATAACTATATATAAATACTTTTAAGTTTAAAATATTTAAGTAATATTAATATTATAAACAAGTAAAAAACTACTATTTATTTATAACTTAAATTTAGTTATTAATTATAAAAAACTTATATTTTTTTCAAATTTTCAAATAAAACTATTATTTATTTTTAAAATATTAACTATATTTTACTTTGTAACATTATTAGTATATAAAAAAAAAAAAATTTTAGTAATTAAAAATATACTATTATTATTTAAAAACTTTTTTTTATATAGTATAAAATTAATAATTTTAATTTATTATAATAAGTGTTTTAATTTTATATTTTTTTATTTATTATTATTACTATTACTTTTATAGTATTTTAGCTTTTAGTAAAATTAATTTATAGTTTAATATAATTTTAAGTTATTACTTATATTAAAGTTAAGTTTATAAAACTTTAAAAAATATACTATAATTATTAAATTTATAGAAATTAGTTTTTATAAATAGTTTAAATGGTTTTTTATAATTTATTTTCCTATTACTTTAATTATTTTACTTAATTTTATACTTAGGGCTTTATTTAATAAATATATAATTTTAAATAATAATAAAAAGTAAAAAAAAATTAAATTAAAGTTTATAATAGTAAAAGTTTAGTAGTTATATTTTAGTATAAACTTTTAAATATATACTTTTTAGTATACTATACTAACTAGGAACTTTTTTTAACAAAAAATTTATAGGTAAAAAAAAAATACTAAGTTTTATTATATTATTAAATAAAACTATTATAGTTTTCTATTAACTAATAATTAATAAAAGTGTTAAAAACTAAATTTAATATAAATAAATTTTTATTAATTTATAATATAACTTTATTCTTAAATTTAACTACTATATAAAATTATTATACAAATATTTTTGTTATTAAAATAAGCTTTATATTTAAGTATATAAGCTTAGTAATATTTTAGTATATAAAATAAGTATTTAGTATTAATTTTATATAAAAGTAAATAATATAAGTAATAAAAATAGTATTAGCTATATAAAAAAAAAAGAGCTATATAAAATAGTTTATTTATACCAAAAAAAGTACTTTTTTATATACTTAATTATAAATATACTTTAAAGTTTGTATTTACTTTATATACTTAATACTATACTATTTTTAGTACTAAATTTAGTATTTAATTATAAACATAATAAAAGTACTATATAAATAAAAAACTAACACGTAATTAAACATAATAGCTTATAATATTAACGTTTTTAGTTTACTAAATAATATAAAGTAATATAATATATAGTTGTTTTTAAGTAAAAACTAATACTATTTTACTAATAATAATAAAGTTTAAAAGTAACTATTTTTAAATATAAAAGTTTATAAACATAACTAAACTATAATTAGTATTTTAATATTAAATACTTTTATAACTATATAATATATTTATTATATAAATATACTTTATTATAAAAAAAACTTATTTTCTTACTTTTGTAACTACATATAATAATAGTAGAATTTTATGTAAATAAATACATTTTAAGTACTTTAGCTTTAACTATAATTTAGTATAAAAAATACTAATAAATATTATAAAAAAATAAAAATTTTTAGTAGTTATAGTAAACATTTTAGTATAGAGTATTAAAATATTATTATTACTAAATATTTATTATATAAAAACTTATAAAATATTAATTAATAATTATTTAAATACTTTTCACTTTAATACTAAATAAAGTTTATATACATTTCTAAAGTATTTAAACTTTGTAAAAAAAAAATTGCTATATATATAACGTTTTTAATAAGTAAACTATATATCTTAAAACTTACTAAAAAATTAAAAATTCGCATATAAATATCTTAATAACTATTTAATAAATAATTCTAGAAATTTAACAGGTAATTGATAGTACTTTGAAATGAAGGCCATTAAATTTTTAGGAGCTAGTAATTAATTGTTATTAAGATAGTAGTATTTTAGCTCCCAAAATTCACTTTTTCTTAAATTTCTTAAATATCTGAATAAGGATTAATTACTAGCTTTTGAAAATTTAATGGTTTTCATTTTAAAGCACTACCAATTACCTGTTAAATTTATAGAATTATTTATTAAGTAGTTATTAAGATATTCATATGTGAATTCTTAATTTTTTGGTAAGTTTTAAGATATACAGCTTACTTATCCACACAGCTTACTTATTAAATATGTTATTATAAAAATATATAAACTAATAATTAGTTTTGTTAATTACTGAAATAGAGTTTTTAAAGTATATAAATACTTATATTAATAAATATAAAACTTATAATATAAAAAAGTAACTTTAATTAAAAAAAATTTAAACTTAATACTATTAAAGTTAAATATTAAAAAGTGTATTAAAGTATAAATAAAACTATAAAGTTAAGTAAGTATTACTATAAAAAGTAGTATTAAACTTACTATGTATATATTTATTTTAGTATTATAAAAAAAGGTAATACTATACTTTATTAAGTAGTATAACTTTTTATAAAAGTAAAGTTAAGTATATATAAAAAAATAATATAACTATTTTTACTATAATTTTAATATAACTTATATTTTTATAATAATAAATATATTATATAAAGTATAAAAGTTTACTTTAAACTATTTTATTAGCTAAGTAGTAAAAGTAAAATATAAAAAAACTTAATACCTTTTTTACAATAATTTTACTAAAACTAATTTTTTTTTAAATTATATTAACTACTTTATTTATTTTCTTAAAAATAAGTACCTAAAAAACTATAGTTAAAAACTATACTTTATATTAAAATACAGTGTATAATAATACTATATATTTTCTAAAAAAACTACTAATTATATAAAAGTACTTTACTTTTAGCTAAACTTAATAGCTTAAATAAAGTAATTACTTTTACAAAATAAATATATAATAATTACTCTATATTATTAAGTTAGTTTATAATATAATAAATATTTAGTTAGTATTAAAAAAGCTATTAATAGGTACTTTATAAACTATAAAAATTATAGTATTAAAAACTAAGTATAGAAAGTAGCCTAAAAAAAAAAAGAATAAAAAAGAAAAAAGTATGTACTAACAGCAAATACAAGTATAATATAAGTATAAAAGTAAGTATTCAACTTATTTTTATTATTTTTATTATTTTTATTATTTTTATTATTTTTATTATTTTTATTATTTTTTAGCTTTTTAATATATTACTAAGTAATACCTTAAATATTCTAATTATACTAAATATTAAAAAGCTAATTAATAATTCTAGCTACTTTTTATTAAACTCTAATTTTTAAAATCCTATTAAAATAAAAATACTTATTTATAGTAAATATAAAAAATTTTAAAAGTTTTTTTAAATAATATTAAATTTTATTTAATTACATTTTATATATAATAACTTTATTTACTATTTTTTTAAAAAAATAATAAAACTATTATTAATAATATATTTTTACTATAAATATATTTTAATGCAATTAATTATTATATTAAAAATAAGTTTAATTTTAATAATAAAGTTATAAATAATTTGGATTTTAAAGTAAAGTTATTTAAATTTGTAACAAAAATATAAACTTAAAATAAAATAACAAAAATTTTTAAACTACTATAAGTAAATTTATACATATACGTTAAGTAAATTTCTTATTAAAAATTTATAGTATACTAACTACTTTTTTTATATTAGTTTTAGCTAGTTATTATATTTCTATTATTTAACTATATTTTATAAGCATATATTAGTACTTTGAAAAATAAAAAAAAAGAGTATATAAAAATAATTAATATTAATATTAATTTATAAAATATAAATAAAAAGTAAAATATATTTTATTTTTAATTTAAATACTACTTTATACGTGTTTAATTAGAAGTGTAAAATAAATACTATAATATATATTAAAATATTTTATATATTTTACTTTACTTACTTCTTAAAACTTAATATTAAAAGGTAAAGTTATTTAATAAAATAAAAATAATAGTATTTTAATTTTAATTAAAGTTTATAAAACAAAGTTTCTACTATTAATAAAAATAATAAAGTCTTTTTTATTAAAAAAAGTAAAACACGTTTTTAATAAACTTAATAAACTAAGTACTAAAAACTTTAACTTTGCTATTTTTATTAATAGTTAAGCTACAAAAAAAAACTAAAATAAAGAAAATAATATTATTAGTATATACTATAACTTAAGTACTATAGCTAGTAATATTGTTAATAATTAAAATAGTAATATTAGGAATTTTCTAATAAGTTCTAAATATTAAAATAGTAAAAATAATAGTACTAAAAAAAGTTATAATAAAAGTAAAAGTAGTTTTTATTTTAATTTATTAAGATAGTATAAGTAAGTAACTTAAAAATAATAGTAATATTTTAGTAAAAATAAAATTAGACTTTATACTTTTAAGTTAAATATAAAAGTAAGTTAAAGTTACTAAATTTAAAATACTTAATTATTTTTATATAAAACTTAAGTATACTAAAATTAGTATTTAAGAAAATATACTTACTATTTTTTATTTTTTCTACTATTTTTTTTGGCTATTTAGTTATTTATATTGTTTAGTACTTATATATATAATAATATTATTAAAAAGTTTACTAAAACTACTACTAAATTACTTAAATAACTTAGTTGGTAATATTTCTTATTTTATTTAATAAACATAGTTTATTAAAAGTATAAATTACTTTATATTTAAAATAAAATAAATTTTATACAAAAGCTTAAAAAAAAACTTTAAGTATTTTAAGAAAATAAGTTAAAATAGTATATATATAAAAATTAGAGTTAAAGTTGTTAGTTTTTAGAAATATAGCTAATAAGTTTTAGTTATTTAGTTAAAGCATTTATAAAATAAAATAATAATTATATAAAGTTAGAGTTTAATATATATAAACTAAAAAGTTATATATTTTTTTAAGTTTTTAGTTTTTAATACTATAAGAAAAGTAAGAGTAAATAACTTAAAATAAAAAAGATTTTATACTTTATTAGAATATACTCTTACTATTATTATAAAAACCACTTTTCTTAACTTAGTTTTAAATTATAGCTACTTTAGTAGTGTTTTTATTTTAGCTTAAATTTAAGTCTTTTTATAACCATTTTATTAAAAACTTTACTTATATTAATAGGTTTTTTTAAAACTTTTTTATATTATTTTAAAAAGTATAGAAAGTTTTTTAAAAGCAATCTATTTTTTTATAACTTAGTTATCTTAAAATTTTTTAAAGTAAACTAATAAATATATACTTTTAAAGTTTTAGTTAAGTTATTTATAGTTATTTTATAGCTACTATAAACTACTTTAAACTTACTTAAAACTATTTTACAACTTTTTAAAGTTAGTTAATAAATGTTTTAAATTAAATATAGTTAAAGTACTAATTTCTAAATATACTATTAAGTAAAAAAAAAGTATACTAAAAATCTACTAAGTTTAATATTAATATATTTTGAGTTTAAGTAAGTTTATTACTATTTATAATAAAATAAATTATAAATTATAATATAGAGTTAAGTAATATTACATAAAAAAAAGTAAGCAAATATTTATTATAGTATATTCATAAACTATTTTTATAGTATTAAACTAAATTAAAATAAATAAACTAAATTTTAAATTTGTTTTAAAATATACATAAATAATACTAAGAAGTTATTTATATATAAAATATTAGAATGCATAAATTTGAAAATTAAAATCTAGTTTTAGGTAGACTTTAAAAATAGAAAATAAATTATAGAATTTCTTACATTTCTATATAATTAAAAAAAATTATACTTAAAATTAAATTTTAATGTTATGTTACTAATAATAGTTAAAAACTTAAATAATAGTAAAATAGTTTCTTATAATTTAGTAATTAATGTTATATATAACTTTATATACTTAAACTTATAATAAGTAAAAAAAAAATAAACTAATACTATATTAACTTAAATTATATTTATAAACTTAATTAAAAAGAAAAAAAGTATATACTAGCTACTTTTTAGTTAAATAAAAAGTAAATTAAAGCTATTAAATTTAAAATAGTTAGCTATAGCTATATAAAATTTAAATTTATTATAATAAAAATAAAATTTACTTAAAATAATTAGATACTAATTTACTATAAATTAAAAATAGTTATTATTACTTTTATGTTTATTAAGTATGTAATAATTATATTAACTTAATTTAATTTTTAACTAGTTATAAGCTAGTAAGCTAATTAGTAATAGTTTTACTTTTATTATTATTTAGCCTTAGTGTCTATTTATATTAATATAAAATAACTTAAAGCTATTATTATAGTAAGTTATAAGCATATTAATAAAAAATAAAATATATAATATATGTGACGGCCTGTCACATGACACGTTTATAGGAAGTATTACTATATATCATCACGTTATTATATTATAGATAATATTACTAGTTACGTGCTACGCTTTTATATGTATGCTATAAGCGCCTATATAATCCTCCTCTGCTCTCTTTCTACACTTTTTTCTTTTCTTTATACTAGAGTAGCTTTAATATAGTGCTTTATTACTTATAACTACTTATAATTACCTACAGGTTCATACTAGCCGTGACAATATATAATAAAAAGAAAATTATATTTGTGTTTAAATTTAAGTTTTTTTTATAAAAATTTAATATTACTTTAATAGACTTTTTTAATTATATAAACTTATACTAACTAAAAAAGTATATTTAATTTTATACTAAACTAGTTATAGTTAAGTTTATTTGTACTTCTTATATTATAAGAAATATAAGTTTAAAGTTAAAGTAATAAATTTTAATACTAACTAATTTACTAATTATATTTTTTTTATATGTTGTTTTCTAAATTTAAGATATTTATTAAAGTTTTTTATATTAAATTCTTAAATAGTAGTTTTGTATTTAATAGTTTTTTAATAAATATTTTTAGTATAATTTTATAACTTATACTATTTTTTTTACAACTTAAAGCTATATATATATCTATTTATAGTAATAAAGTTGTTATTTAAAACTATTATTTATATTTCATGTAATATAGCTATTTAAGTTACTTATAGTATTAATTTTTTTTTTTAGAAAATCTATTTTAAAATATTCTTAACTTACTTTAAGTTAATAAAGAGTTAAGAGTATAACTATATGCTTATACTTTCTATAATATAAATTTATAGAAAATAGGATTTTTTTTATAAAAAGTATATAAACTACTTTATTTAATATAAACTTTTTTATTTTAATGTTATTATTAATTTTTTTATTATATAGTTTTTAGTATACTATAACTAAAAACTTTAATTACATGTTTTGTATTTTTATCTATTTATACATACTAATTATATATTTATTAAATATTATATTAAAAATACTATATTAATACGTTAAGTAATAAATATTTTAACTTATATTATTTACTAATAACTTTTTACTATTATTACTACTTATACTTAAGTAAAAAATAATATATAACGTTTTTTATAAGTGAGTGGGCTATACAAGTGAGTGGGCCACTTTTGCCAAGAATTACCTTTTCTTTAATAACTTTACGAAAGCTAAATATTATTTAATAGAAATTTAAAATTAGCTTTTTAGATATTAGATACAGCTTGTATTAAATTTGCATTATAATATTCTTACGTAATTATAAGTTATTAAGCTTAAAATCTACTTTACTTTAAAATGCTTTTTAGCTATTTATATTTATAATATTACTTAATAATAAATTTTAAAAATTTAAATACAACGTATTTAAGGTCTAATCTATAATATATTAAAATTTAAAGACTATAGTATTAGTAGTTTTCAAGGAATTAAAAAGTAGAGACTAAAACGTCCTCTTACCTAAAGTTCTTAAAAACTTACTTATTCTATTACTATAAAAGTATAATAAAGTCTAAATTATATTTAAAATAGCTTAAATTCAATTTCTATAGTGTCTTATTTAATAGTTATTAAAACATTAATAGCTAAATACTAAATTTTTAAAAGCAAATTCTAAGCTTAATAACTTATTATTACGTGGGAATATTATAATGCAAATTTAATACTAGCTGTATTTAGTATCTAAAAAGCTAATTTTAAATTTTTGTTAAATAATATTAAGTTTTCGTAAAGTTATTAAAGAAAAGGTAATTCTTGGTAAAAGTGGCCTACTTGCTTGTATGGCCCACTCACTTATATAGCCCACTCACTTATAAAAAACGTTATAGATTTTAAGATTTTTTAAAATAAATAAGCTATTTATATAAATATAGTAAGTTTTAGTTATTATATAATTAACTAGTTTTAACTAATTTTTTAAAGTTTTATATACCTTTAAAGTAATAATAACTTAATAACTTATTTATTTTTACTTATTATTTAATTATATAGTAAAATTCTTTTAATAAATTATATATGTAAAAGTATTTATTAAAAGCTAGATTAAATATTAAAAAGTTTCATTTTTTTACTTTTATATAAAATAGTGTTTTATTAATATACTAAAAAAATTATTATATTATAAAACTTAATAACTTTTTATAAAGAGATTTTTTAAGTACTATTTATATATATAAAACTAAATAATTTTTATTATTTAATAAGCTTTAGTTAATTTATATAGTTTAAATAAAAAATAGTATTAATAAAAATAAATAAAGTTAACTACTAATAAAAACTTTTTTTAATAATAGTAAATATTAGTAAGTTAGTAATAATTTAAATCTATATATAAAAAGTTTAAAGAAAATAACTTATAACATAAAGTATTAGTAACTTTATATATAAAAATAGAAAATAGAAGTATATATATATTGTACTAAGTTTAAAACTAACTAATAGTTCTAATTTTTTTATAAAAAAATTAGAAATTTATACTACTTGTTTAAATGTTTTTATTATATAAATAAATAATTTATTTATAAATAGAAATAGTATATAAAATACTAATATAAAAGTCTAATAGTACTAGATTATAAAAATATTAATATGAAAATATTAGAAAAAAATACTATTTAAAAAAAACTATATAAGCTAAATAATATAAATATTTAAATAATTATTAAGCAAAATAACTAATATTATATTTATACTAGTATTAAGTAAATATAGTAGCTATTAATATAAAAATAATTTATAAGTATAAAGTTTACTTTTATATTAAGTTAATTTAAGAAAAGTAAAATATATTTAGTACTAGTTAAAATAACACTACTAAACCTTTAATTATAATAAAAAAAAAAGAAAAAACTATTATAGTAAGATTTTTTAGTTTTTTCTTAATTTAAGTTTTTTTTTAGTAATATATATATGTAGAATAAAATAGTTTTAAATCTAAAAATAATTAGTAAAAGTTAGCTTTTAAAAGCTTTTTAGTAGAAAATAAAACTTTAATTATTTTCTAAAAAATTTTAAGTTTAAGTAAACTACTACTAGAAATTAATATAGCTTTTTATTAGCTTATTTAAATTAATAGAAAGTTTAAGTAACTATTTAATTAAAAATCTAATATTATAAACATTTTATTACTTTTATTTATTATTTTTAAGTATACTTTTAGTAACATTTACTTTTATTTATAAACTTTAATTTATTTTTTAAAATAAAATTAAAGCTTACTAAAATTAATGTTACTATTTTATTAAATTAAAATAGTATAAAAATTTTTTATTTATATTAAATGTCTATTTTATTATATATAAATTATATACTCTTTAATACTTATGTATTATATTAGCTTAAAATTATATAATATTTTAATTATTTTACTTTTTTATGAATTACTACTAACTTAAAATCTGTAAATTTAAGTACTAAACTTATTTAAATTTCTAGTAAAAATATATTAAAATAGTTGTAAATAAAGTAAATATTAGTATTAAAATATACTTTTCTTAAAAAATTTTTATTAAAATAATTACATTTAAGAAGTAGTTATATTTAAGTAATAATAAGCTTATTATAAATATACTTTATAGTAAATACTATAAAAGTAGAAAATATATTTTAATATACTAATATATACATACTTATTTCATTTTTTTTAAAACTATAAATAAATGTTTAAAAATACATTTTTACATATAATTAGAGTTTTAGGCTTTAAAATTAAATTACTAAAATATTCTCTTTTTTTTAATAAATAAAAGCATTTTTTAAAAAAAGGTTTAATTATTTAAAAGTTAACTTTCTTTTATATATAAAGAATAGTAGTAGAAACTAAATATATTTTTTATTAAAATTTATTACTATATTACTACCTTTTTTTACTATATTTCTAGTCTTTATATTATAATAATTTATTTTTATTTAAAATGTAACTTTTTCTTAAAAAAAAACTAATATATTTAGTATTTATAACTTTAAATTCTTCCTTCATTATATTTTATAAAAAAAATAACTTAAATATATTATAATTTATAACTTTAAACTCTATATTTAATTTTTGTTATTTAATAAATTATTTAAGTTTTTGTAAAAAACTATTAAGGTTTTAATAATATAGTTTATTTATATAAAAAGATATTAATAGTATTTAATAAGTATTTTATATAGAAAATAACAGCTTTACTATACTTTTAATACTAAAAATAAATATTTTCTTTTTTGTTTAAAGCTACTAATATAGAATTATTAAATATAAACTATAGTAAATTTAAAAAAAAAACTAAGTACTTAAAAAATACTATAACTATTATAATAATAATAAATTAACTTCTTATATTAATAATAGCTATTATTATAAATTAATAACTTATTAAGCTTAAAGTAAAATAATTTTATAAATAGTACTAAAATTACTTTTTACTATTTAAGATATTTAAGAAATTATAAGTAAACTCTTTTTCTTATCTTATTTATTTTAGTTATATTATTATTATTTAGTACTTTTTTAATCTTAATATTAAACTAAAAGTAATTATGCTTTTTATTATTTTATAGTTAACTTCTAATTTTATTTTAAATTTGTGTTTTATTTATTAAGTTTAAAAGTAAACTAATAATATTAACTATAAAAATAAATAGATCGTATAAAATTAAAAACCCTTATAAAGTAGTTATAAATTTACTTACTTTATAAAACAATTTATTAGTATAGTTAGTACTAAAAAAATAAAATAATATTAGTAAAAGTAGCTTTTAGTTATAAAAATTTTTAATTATGTAGTATAATATTAATTAAATTATTATAAAATAGCTTAGTATTTTAAGCTTAATTACTATTAAATTTAACTAAAAAAACTATAAAATTTAGTAAAAAATTACTAAAAAAGCTTACTTTATACTTTATATTAAAACTACTATTATTACTTTTATACTAAAATTTAATTAATACTTATTAAATAGTTAACTTTTAATTAAAAACCTATACTTTTTATATTATAATACAATTTATTTTTCATAGTTTAGAGTAGTTTAACTTAAAAGCTTACTTTAGTTATTAAATAATAAGTTATAGTTTAAAAATACTTAAATAAGTTTAAACTATATTATAATTATAATTACTATAACTTTTTACTTCAAAGAAGTAAAAAGTAACCTATTAAATATTTTCTAAAATTTAAAAGTTTTCTAAAAATATAATTCTAAGATTTTAGAGTTATAAATTCTATTTAAAATATACTTTTTAACTAGCTATTTTAAACATTTTATAAATAACCTAAATACTTTTTAACTAAAAATAAGCTTTTAATAATTGTGTTAAAAACTTAACTATACTTTTTAATACTTTATTAGTATAAAAATATTAATTGAATAATAAAACTACTTTTTACTTTATTACCATAATTTTTTTAGTAAATAAATGTTTAATACTTAAACTAGTTTTAAAAATAAAGTTAAAAAAGTTTTTTAAAATATAATTATGCTTAAAAGTCTTTTTTTAAAATAAAAAAATTAAATAAAATAACTTTTTAAGTACTACTTTTATTAATATTAAGAATATAAATTTTATATATTAAAAGTTTTAATACTATAGTTAATAAACTAATTTAATAAAACACGTATTTTAATAAAGTAAATATATATTTTTTACTAAAAACTTTTTTACTAAAATTTTTTATATAAGTGTTGTAAATAGTATACTTATAACTAAGTATATACTAAAAACCTTAAATTAAATATAAAAAAACTTGTTTTTATAAATTTTAATATACTTTAAAAAATTTCTGTTAATTAACTTATACTAGTATAAAGCTATACTAATAAAGTTTTTTTTATTTTTTTAATTATTAATAAAATATATAAAAGTTTATATAAAACTTTTATTTTATTTTATTATACTACTTTTAAGCAAGGTTTCTTGGTTTATAAAATAACAAAAATATTACTAAATACTTACCTTTATATAATTTTATAAATAATATTATTAGTAAAAAAAACTAATTATATGTAACTTTAAAAAATAAATAAAAGTATTATTATAAAAACTTATAATAATATTTTATAAAATAAATGTTTATAAAAAAACTTAATATTATATAAGTTATAATATTATTATATACTATTTTATACTTTATACTTACTTATAGAAATTTATTTATATAATTTTATAACTTTTTTTTATATAGTATATATTACGGTGGTGCTATAAGTAGAGGGTTAAGTACTTAATAAAAAGTATTAATTAATTACTAAATATAATACCAAGTAATAATTCAAAACATTACGTGAAGAAAGGAAGAATATAATAAGTTATAAGCTAAAATATTTAGGGCGAGGGCTTATACACTAGTATAAAACTAATATATAAATATATAATATAAAAAAAAAGCTTATAAGAAAGGCTTTTCTAAAAGGTTTTTATATTATAAATAGTTATTATAATAGTACCCCCCCTTTAGATTTGAGCTCCTATAAGGGGTATTTATATTAAATATTAGATCTAAGTTAGTCTAAATTTTTAAGATAGAATTTTTTTATAGTAGCTATATCTTCAAGGTTCCTTATAAATTCCTATATTAAATTATTATATTTAGTTTATTTAACTATATATTTATAGCGTTTCCGCCTGTAATTTAGGCGTAGTTCTTTAATTTATTTAATATAATATTTAGTTTCTCTATTAACTTTAACAGGTTTAGATAGCGGGTTTTATTAATTTAAAAGATATTTAAATTCAGGCGCAGCAGGCTGAAGTAATAATATATTAAAAACTAAGTATATATTTAAGAATTCAAAGAGTTTAAGTTACTATGCGTATAAAGAAATTATTTAAAAAATATAATATTTCCCTAAAGCTTTTAAGTCTAGCTTTTTAGAAAATTACTTTATTTAAATATTTTATATATTAAGCCAAACCATATCTCCTATCTAATAGTTAGGTATAGGTAATTGTTTTTGTTTATATATTCTTTTTAGAAAGCTTAAGCCTAAATTATTTCTTTTTAAATTAGTTATTAGATATTAGCTATTTTCTCTACTATATAGTTAACTTCTAAGGTTTATAACACTTAATAAGGATGTCTTTAAATTCTTATAAAAAATTTAAAACCCATTTAGAGATATTAGCCTATATTAACTAGAAATAATAAAACTTTTATAAATTTAAATATAGTATTATTAGCTTTAAATTGTGCTAAAGGGAGCTAGTTTACTTAGTTATCTTACTAATAGTTTATATATATATATAGAATTTATTTTATTATACTATTAGCTCTTTCTATTTAGCTATTAGTTTCTAGATAATATACAGAAGATAATTAGAATTTAATTTATAATTATTTATAGAGTTTATTATAGAAGGTAGAGATAAATTATATTTCTTAGTTTAATATAATTATCTTTAAAAGGCTATAGTCTATTTATATGTGCTAATAAAAAAATAATATCTATAATAATTATCTCACTACAAGAAATCAGATATTAGTATTTTATAAGGTAATTAATTATAACTATAATATTAATACAGCCTTTAGATTCTAGAAGGTTAGTAATAAAGTTTATAGAAATATCCTTCTATATCCTTTTAAGAATAAAAAAAGGTTTTAAGAGACTATAATATTTTTTATAAGAAGTCTTAAATCTTTAGTAGGTGTAATAATAAAATATATATTAATATATTATTTTAAACATCCAGGGCTCGTAGTATTCGTGTTGTAGAATTTTAAGAGTTTTTCTATAACTAGAGTAACCACCAGCAGAAGAATTAAGCATAATTTAGAAAAATTTAATCTTAAGTTTATTATTATTTGGTATTACTAGCTAATTACGATAGTATAACTAGTTTTTTTAGTTTTTATATTTACTTAAAAAAAGCTTTTTAAAGTGTTGGGTTCTATCTTATATTAGTAACAGAATTTCCTAAATAAATTCATTATTCAGGTATTTATTATTAATGATCTATTAAATTAATCTATCTGTCTTAGTCAAGTTTAATTCTAGAATATTATTAAATAGTTTAGAATAGAAAAGTGTTTATTATTAAGCTCTTTAAACTTCTTTTTAAGCTAAAATATTTTATATATAATAAGTAAGAGTATCTAGTTTTCTACTCTACTTACCTAATTAGTATATAATAATAAAGTTAAATTAAAATAGATATTCAGCCTAATAAGCTTATTAATAGCTAAATTACTTTATTATAGTAAAGTACTAAAGATTCTTATAATTACTTAGTACTTAAATTAGGAATATAAGGCCTTCTAATTCAGGTCTCTATTATTTAAAATAATATATAATAGCTAGTAGTTTCTTATTATATATTTTATAGTTATATTTAGCAGGATTTAGTCTCTTAGAAAAGTAGACTATAGGTCTTAGTTTATTCTATTTATTTTTTTAGAAAAGGACTTTAGTAGTTACGTAGTCTAAAAAATTAGCTTCTATAATAATCAATAACTTAAGATTAAAGTATTAGAGAATTAGAGTAGTTATAAATATATATTTTAAACATTTAAACACCTCTTAATAAGTGTTTTTAAATTTAAATTAAATGTCCTTCTTTATTACAGCTATAAGCAGGGACGTAATATAGAAAAAGTTATTAATAAATTATTAATAGAAGTTAGTAAATTTTAGGAATACTCTTATATCCTTTACGTTCTTAGAAAATTCCTAGTTAAAAATATTCTTTATTTTATTTAGGTTTATACTAATTCCTCTTATTAAAAATACATACCTAAGATAAGTAACTTATTTTTAGTGGAATTTATATTTATTAATACTAAGTTACAGGCTAGCTTTATTTAGGGCTTTTAAAACTTATTTTATATATTATTAGTATTTATATAAAGAATTACTATAAATTAAAATATTATCAAAATAAGCTATATAAAACATATTAAGAAATAATTAAAGGATATTATTTATATAGTATTAGAACATACTTAGTACGTTAGCTAGTCTAAATAATATAATAAAATATTTAAATAAGTTATATTAAGTCTAGAAATTAGTTAGCTGTTTATTTCTTTCTATTATATAAAAATAGTTAAAAGTTAAGATAATATCTAGCTTTATAAAATATTTTACTTTACTAAAGTAAGATAGAGTTTCTTAGATTAATAAAATTAGATAATAGTTTTTAATAGTAATAGTATTTAGAGTTTAATAGTCTATATAGAATTAGAAGCTTCTATTAGGTTTTTTTATAAAATAACTAGAACAACTATAGAAAATAAACTTACTTTAATAAATTTTTTAGTAAAATAGTTATTAAGATACTTTCTGAGAACTTTTAGTTTATTTTAGAATATTTTATAAAGAGGTCTAAATCTGAGTTGTTTTCCTTCCTTAAGGATAATCTTATAGTTATATAGATAATATTTAGATAGTCTATTAGCTTTCTTATATAAGAATATTTAAAGAGTATTATAGTACTTCTTTAGAACCTTAGTAGCTAAATTAGTATAGGTTTTTAAAACTAGAGCTTTATTAATATTAGCTATTAAAATAACAAAGATTTTATATTTATGTTTCTAGGCTATTTATATAAAAGGGGCTGCCTTAATTAAATAAATGTTTATACTTAGTTTAGAGTTCTTATAAGAGCCTTCTAGTAAAGCCTTTACTAAGAAATTTTTAGAGCTTTAAGAGAAAGATTTTCTCGTAAAATCCTTATTTAGTTTAGTATTAGATTTAGATATAAATTTAGATTCTAAATAAAAGCCTTTTAGAAAATAGTTTACCAGAAGGTCCTCTAGATAGATATTAGATTCTTATAATTAATAGTTTATTTTAGCTAACTAGTTATTATATTAAGTTTAAATAGTTAATAATAACTTTAAAAAGCAGGTCTATAGGTGCCGTATATAAGTAGTATTAAAATAAAAGTCTTTTAATAAAAAGTTCACTAAAAGATCCCTTAAATAGATAATATTTTCTTTTAAATAAATTAGAGACATCAGGAAAAAAATTCGTGGCTAAGAATTTTATATTCGTGCTATTCTAGCATTTCCGGCATTTTCAAGTATTTAGCGGTATTTGGCCGCTAAACGTGACTTCACCCATAACTCTACTGCAAACTGCAGCTAATTACAACTTTATTTAAGTATTTAGTAGTATTTAGCTACTAAACGTGACTCTACTCATAACTCTACTACAAACTACAGCTAATTACAACTTCAAGTATAAGTATACAGTAAGATGCTATAAAATGCTATGAAATGCCGTAATATATATAAACTTTAGTAGAGTATAGATAATAGCTAATATATATAGTAAGGTTATATTAAACTAATATAGGGCTATAGAGTTTTTAATTTACTTTATTATTATATATGCTACTCCACTATATGGAATTTGCTAAGATATATATTACTTAGGTGGTATATAAGTAACTTATAGTAGTTATAGTATACTAGCAGTAGTACTATATAAAGTATAACTATTATCTCATTACCTTTTCTTATAATAATCTCTTAAAATTAAATCTCTGAAATACTTAGTGGAATATATATACTACCTATACTTCTAGGAATATAGATTTGTATTTATCTGATACTATTACCACATCTATGTTCTTCTTATTACTATATACTAACTTTTATACTATCTTAGTAAATTCCATTGACTTTACTATCCTCTATTTAATACTGGACTTGCTGTTAACTAAGATATAACTATAGTAATATAGTTTTATCTATTCTTACTAGTTTATCCTAGTAAACATCTACTTAATCTCTATATACTTATAGCTTAATTCTATTATAATAGTATAGTTTATATACTGTACGTTCAGCGCTAGTGTAACTAATATAAAAGTATAAAATAAAATCTATCTAGAGTTATTATTTTTAAATAGTTATAAAGCTTTATTTCTCTTATTATTATTTATACTAACTGTATAGTAGAAGACGGATCTGTTGCCGTACACACAATAAAGTCTATTTTTCTAAGTGGCTAATATAAGAGAGTTATGAGTTGTAATAAGAATTTTATATTATAAGCTGTCTCTTCTCTTCTATCTCTTAACATTAGTATATATAGTAAGAGCGGCCTTAAACTTTATATTAGATCTAAACTAGTTATTAAGAATTATAGTAAAGAATATACTCTGTGGTTTGTTAACCCACTCTCTAATAAGTATGTTTATAGTCAAGTAACTTTGTTAACTCTTTATGACTAGAGGCGTATTATTATTCTAGTACTTAACTACCTAGACTATAGTTACTACCGCCCTTACGGTATAATAGGATTCTGAGATAGTAATACTAGGCCTACTAGGTTTTAGACTTATATTTTTTTTACTTACTTTCTATTTATTCATGAGCTCGGTATATTTGCGCTTGTTTTTTATCTTAACTTTTTTCTCTAGTCTTCTAATAATAGCCGCTTTATCCTGAGTGGGCTTAATATATATAGTGTTGAGCTTAAGAATACTAACTTTTAAAATAACTAGCTTATTATTAAACTAACGTGTTAATTCTTCTCTATGTATTTAAAATATTAGTACTACTTTGCAGATAAATGCGGCTAGTTTGCTATATTTAAGGTTCTATATTACAGCATATAGATTAGTTTTCGTCTTCTTATAAAAATAACTAAATTCTTTTATTTTTATCTTAATATTGTTATCTGTGAGCTCACGTAGAATCCTAAATAAATTTTTTTTCTTAATCTAGGCCTATTAGTCACGCTTTAGTCTAGTTATAATAAATCTTAGTGGCTGTATTAGGTTACTATTATTAGGTATACTAGACGTATCTCATATAGCAGGGTTATAACTATACACCCTATAATATTTCTTAATAGCGTTTTTAATAAAGTCTATTATAATATTACTACTTACGTTTAGATAGTATTTATTTTAAAATATGCATTTAACCTACATAACAGGCTAATAGATATGTCTAATTATAAGGTCCTTTTTTCTAGAGTATAATTAAGTAGTCTGTTGCGTATAGGTTAACTTATCTTTTAGTTATAACTTAATATAACCTTACGTCATGATTATTATAAAGTGGGTAGAATATTATAACACTTTTATTAATATAGCGTCACGCTCTTTAGTACGTAGTCCTATAAATATAGCTTTACTTTATAAGTGTGTTTATGCATTCTTACTAACTATAAATATTTAATTCTTTTTTTTATATTATTTTTTATTAGACTAGTTGACGTTCTTACAGATTTTTGCTAATTTATTTAGTGTTAATTTATTAGAGAGTTTATTAATATTAAAACCAGGCATATAGATTATAATCTAAGATAGAAAAGAGTATTATATAATCACGCTATTTTTTAGTATACGTCTAATATCATTCCAGAAACCAGGTAGACTAGAGTTAGGTGTAATAGTAACTATAATATCTTACTATAACTTAGTAAAATAAAGATCTCTATTATATTACTTATAGTAGTATATAAGTAGCTGTAGTTTTATGCTTAGGTATATTACGTTAAGTAGTTATAATTTAGATAAGTAGAAAGACTAGTTCTAACGCACTCTAGCTCACTCTATATTTATTATATTCTAGTAATAAAAGTAATTTATAAGATAAAAGGTGATTAATATTATTGTCTTTTTTAAGCTAGATAAGTCTGTATTAATACTACCTTTTACTATAGTCCTCTCTTACATAAATACCCAAACCACGAATGCTAGCTGGTATGGGCTAATTTTAAAGTTAATATTAAGACTCTAGTTTAGAATCTTAATTAGATCTGTCTCTACAAGTGCTTTAAGATTAATAAGTAGAAAATATCTATAGATAAGCTTTAAGTTTATTTCTTATACGTAAATAAAAAGGCCATCCAAATTATCTAAACTAGCTTAATAAAGAGATATGAAAAATTTTTGCTTATTAAGCTCATACGACTCGTCTATATTAATATTCTAGTAATTAAAATCATTATTTAGGATATTATACTCTTTATTATTATTGTCTACTTTATTATTATTATTATTTTTATTATCTAAGGTGTTATCCTCTCCTTTACTACTAAAACTAGAATTAAAATTACTAGGCGTGTATATGCTATTATTGTCTACCTTATTATTATCTATATTACTATTAGTTAATGTAGATTTATTTCTGGAATATTTATTAGAGTAAACCTCCTCTTCTCTATTATTTCTTAATAGTAAATAGTATAGGACTATCTGTTTTACCTCCTACTTATATAAAAATAGTTTATTATTACTACTGTTACTGCTAATATATATTGCTGTTTTATACTTTCTATTACTTCTTTTATAGGTTTAGGGCGTAAGCTATATTATAGAAATAAAAAATTATATCTTAATAGTATTTATAAAGTAAATATTTAAAGATAATAGTAGCATTATAAGTATTACAGTCTATACACTATTTCTTACTATTTAGTTAAGGGCTGTGTTTAGATTAGTGTTGCTTTAAATAGCAAGATGCTCATACTTCCACAGCATTAAATATATACTATTTTTAGATATATTTATATAATAAAACTTCTTATAAACCTCTAATTCCTTTCTTAGCTTCTTTAATGAAGTAATTTGTTTACTTTTAAATAAGATATATAAGACCTTAAGTATTCTAATCACTTCTAATGTATTATCTCTATATATATTTTAGATTTTAATTAAGATATTTTTCTTACTAACGGGTGCACATGCCGCCTAATTAGTTAAATAAAGTAAAGTATTATATAATAACTACTTAATTAAGTTCGTCCGTTAGAGTACACCCTACTAATAGAATAATATTATTTAGACTTAGTAACTAGATTTAGATAGCAGCAGGTCTATAGGTAAGAATATAAATATTAAAGTTTATATCTATATAAATTAAAAACTACCCTATATTCTCCTTACATTATTTATATGTGTAGTTTCTATTATTCTTGTAATTATATATATTTTCTATTCTTTTAGTGTGTTGCCAAATTCTGGTATCTTAGCACAGAATTCTATAACGTATTTACGTTTTATATTATTTAAGTTATTATAATAAATTATATTCTTAGGTTTTATCTTAAGTATAATTCTTATGATTTTCTGTTTTAGGCTACTATACTACTAAAGACTTAATCTAAAGCCTTTAGAGAACTTTATATTTTTACTTAGTTTTAGATATACTTTATACTACTCTAGTGGTTTTACCTATAAACTAGCTATTATTACAGTACTTTATTAGCAACATATACATAATAGCAGGATATATAAAAGTGTGTTAATAGATATTAAATTAAAGAATATAGTTATTAGTTAACAGTTCAGTCAGAACGGTGCTGGTATTAAGTATTAGAATAAATTATTAAAGATAAATATATAGTAAGGCGTAGACATATAGTAAAAAGATATAGTAAAAAGATATTATGAATTTACTTTAATTAGCGATAATACCCGTAATCTAGGCACATATACTAGTAACTTTTATAATAAAAGTAATATATAATAAGCTATATTTCTTATTATTTTCTTATTATTATAATTACTACTGTTATCAGGCAGTTACCTGCTGATCTTATGGATTAAAGCTTAAAATCTCTAGTTTTCTCTTATAATAGCATATAGTATATTATAGTATGCTAATAGAATTATGTTATAATTTTATAGTTTATAGGGACTACTCTACCTAGTCTGCTTTATAATATAAACTAGACAATAATTCAGCACCGCTAAGCTCTTATAGTTTTTAATATAAGTAAGTTTAGGTATAATTTATATATATCTATATTTAACTTATATATTCTTAATAGATATATACGCTAGTATTTAAGCTTTCTAGCTATAATGAAATAATAAGAATAGCTGTAATTAGGTAGAGTCCTAATAGAAAAGTAACTACTCATTTTAACACAATATATAGAATATTTCTAGTATTATTATTATTATATAGAGTTAGTTAAGACGTGTGCTATTAATATCCATAGGGCTATTAACATCTATATATAGAATATATAATAATATAAAGTAACTAGTACTTATCTATTAGCACTTATTATAAGAAGTAATATGCTCTACTTATCTCTACGCTATTAAAAACCTTTATCTTATATTATTATCTTATGTAGTAGAGGATTTTCGGCCTCTACT
The DNA here is from genome assembly GCA_010093925.1 of Zopfia rhizophila CBS 207.26. Classification (NCBI taxonomy): domain Eukaryota; kingdom Fungi; phylum Ascomycota; class Dothideomycetes; family Zopfiaceae; genus Zopfia; species Zopfia rhizophila. The sequence continues at coordinate 77,483 of ML994647.1, forward strand.
AAGCCTTTAAGTAACTAAAAAAAAAAAAAATTTTTTCTAGCTATTATATATTTCTTACTTACTATATATAGCATCTCACATGGTAATGGGAATACATAGATGTGATAAAGGTATATACGTAAAATATAATAATTAGTATATACCCTAGACTTATATAATATGCTCTCTATTACAAAATCCTGTATAAATCAGTATTTTATTATAATTTATAGTAGTAAGTATATACTATTAGTATGTATTTATTAACTATTTATATTATCTACCCTATTTTACTAAGACGTATGTGATGTATAATATTGTATGAAAATAAATAATACCTTTTATAATGTCTTATTTAATAGTATAGCGTGCTTAATATACTACTAAATTTTAATTTACTTTAAGTACTATATAAAGTATATTAAGACTTAAAGTTATTTACTTAAATTTTTTTTTTCCTGAGTCTTTTGTCTTTTATACTATATGCTTATATTATAAACTATAAAAGCTTAATAGTACTAAACTATTACCTAACCTATACTATAAAGCAGGCTAGATAGAGTAGTTTTTATAAATTTATATTATACTATAGATAGTAAGTATTAGCGCGTTAGTTATTCTCAGCTTTAATATATATTATACTACTATATATAGTAATACTAAGACTTTAAGTTACTAGTTAATTTTAGGCTTTTTTATTTATTAACTTTACTTTCTATTATAAACCTTACTTACCTTTACTTAATGACACTATTTATATAGGCTAGATAGTTCTATTATACTTACTACTTAAACCTATACTAGCTAAGTCTGTAGATGTGAAGACTTATTAGCCTATAAATTAAATAAGTTAGTTCTTATACTATATATCTAGTAAGAGGTTTAAGTGTGCTAAGAGAATATTATAAATAACTTACTTAATATACATTCTACTATTAAAAATAGATCTTTTTATAAATTATTTTATTAACTATAATATTAACTATATTAGTGACTGTAAGAAGTTTATGAAAGGAGTTATAGTCTTTAAGTATTCTCTAGCTATAGATATTACTAATACTAGTTTACTTATTAATAATAATTTCTAGCCTAGTAATGCCTAGCTTCTTAAGCTTAGTAGCCTCTATATATCTATAGTTAACATTCTAAAATACTATATTTATAGCTTAACAGGCTATGTGTGTGCTGCATGCCCTAAGAAATAAGCCTTATAGATTTATTATAATTATAGTAAAACTAGCTATTTTAAGCGCAACTATACTTAGAACACCTGTTATAACTATAGTATAAAAAGTTATAAGAAATAGAACTGTTTTAAATTAGTGTAAAAGTGCTGCTAACTAACGCATATATACCTAAACTATAACTTAATTAACTATATTATAACTTATTATAGTTAACTTTATAAGAATTATGGAAGTATAGAATACGTTATTAATAATTATATAAGTAAGTCTAAGGCTCTACCTGTAATAGTTATTATAATTACTTTAAATATAACTAATATAATAAATATTACTATTTTTAGTGTAATTATTACTCTTTTAGAGTCTATAGGTACTAAATAGAGCTCTAGTAATATTTCTTTAAATAGTACTAAAATAGATAATAGCTTATAGTTTTAATAATTTTTTAGTTTAGTTAATTCACGTCAAGCATTAGATGACTAGGCAGAGGATATTAAATTCTAGAGTAATAATAGTAACACTAAAATAGGTAAACTATATAATATACTTAACTTACTAAATAAAAATTAACTTATAATATAGTTTGTGACGCAGATCGTTAACGAACACATTACTTTATATAATATTAAGTTTATAGTATTTTATAAGAGTAGTGAGATGTATAGTGGCTGTATATATAAAACAGTACTTATCTAATTCACAAACATAAATATTAATAGTACTGTTAATATAAATATTATTAATACTATTTCTCTAAATATTTAGTATTTATTATGTTTAGTAATACTTAAATATCTTAAGCACATTTTCCTATAAAATACTATAATATTATAATTATACTATATTAAATTTATCTTTGCTTCTAATAAGTCTGATAGTGATATATACACTCTACTTAATAAACACTTTTTTATTAATAGTAATCTTAAATTATATACTTAGTAGATCTATTATACTTAGGATATGCTATTAGTTTATTTAAAGATTATTATCTACTTCTTTATACTTAGTATTAAGTGGATTAATAGTCTTATTAGTAACTTAAATACTAGTTTAAATAAATAAGAATATAAAAACTCTCTACTCCTTTAATAGAATAGGCGTATTATTAATGTTTAGCTAGATATATAGCTTCTAGTAAACGCCTAGCTATTTTACTAGATTATAGCAAGATATTAGTTTAACTACTCTATTAAATATTTTATTATTAGTTTCTATTTAGTGGTTGCTGGTATAAAAGGTCTTAACTAGAACTTTTATATATCTACTATTATTCATCTTATTACTTTTCCTGGAGATAGTAATAGAGTTTTTTTTTATAGCTATTTAAATAACTCTAGGGCTTAGTCTTCACACAAATTTAATTATTAACATAATTTTTTTTAGAGAAGACTTAGACAGTACTACTGACTAAAAAGATATTATTATTAATATAATACTATTTAGCTCTAGCTATAACTACTCTTATTTTATTTTTTTAATTTTATATAAATAGAATGTTTGCTATGCTTCCTAATATTAAGTAGAAGCATATCTTAAATAATTATTAGTTCACGACTATTAAAGAGCTAAGTAATATACTAATTAAGTTTTAGAGTATAAAGTACTATATACGTAAGTATATTTTAGAGCATAAAGTGCTATATACGTGAGCATATCTCTAAAGTTAGAATAACTTAAGAGATTAATACTTTATAATATATATAGTAAAGAATCAGCGTCTTTCTAATTAAGTGCTAGATTATTATAGCTAATAATTTTCTTAATCTTCCACGCATTAACTACTTCTCTTGTGATATTAATAAGTATAGTATTATTATAATTAAGGATGCCTACTAGTTTATTTTATTACTTTTAGATAATAAGTAGAAACAAGCCTGTATAGTACTTAAGTATATAACTAGTAATATTTTACTAGTCTAAAGTCCAGAAAACACTAGTAAATTAACACTACTAATTATATTAATATAATACTAATACTAACTTAGAGTGCTGTATTAGGATCCCTATAGAATCTAGGTACTCTTATTTCTTAATTATTAACTTAATATACTAGCTAAGAATATCAGCACCGCTCTTATGGCTAATTATAAAATACTTTAGTTATAAAATAAGGCTTTAAAGTTTCTTATTATCATTTACCAGCACATGCGCGTAACTAAGACTAAAGTATTTAAATAAAATACTATTATATAGTAAACTACAGCTAGTATAAATAATACTCCTAAATATATTAATAATAATAATAATATATATAATAATTACTTTATTAATAGTGATACCTATATATTAAGTATAGCCCTACTAATTTACTATACGTTTAAGGCTAGTAATACTACTAGTTTTAATAAGTATCTTAAGCTTATAAATTTATTAAAAGATTAGTAATTACTGCGCCTTATAGGTGTTCCTAATAGTAATAAAAACTTATATTCTATTATAGACTTTAACTTAGCTAAATATACTGAGTTCTGTTAGTACCTTAACTAGCTTATAATAAGAGAAAAGATAATAAGTAATAATAAGATAGCTCTAATACTCTTATCTAATATAGTAATTACAAACCTAGTAAAAAAGGTAGATACTATTTTTATAACTTTTAACGTTATTTTATAGACACGCGTATATACTGTTAGTATCTTATATTCTATCTTCTATAATAAAGCTAGTAAAGTGTTTAAACTAGGTAGTTTTAGTAAACTTATATAAAGTAGGCCTTATGTAAATAGTATAGGAGATATATATATCTAAAAAGAAGATCCTATACCTTAGATCTTTTTTAGTAATATATATTAGCCTAGATTTATACTTAGTCCAAATACCAACGTCTCTTTCTATTAATAAAAGTTAATATCCTTATATAGCCGTCTACTATTAGCTGGTGCAGATGCTATATAATTCTAGCTATAATATTAATTTATTAAAGATATTATATGTCTTATAAATACCGTCCTGCTACACGGCTAGCTTTATATTAGTTCTAATATTAGAAATAAAAACACATTTAAGTTAATAGCTGCTTTTTTTTAAGAAGAGGCTTTATTACAATTATACTATTATATTCCTATTTATTAAGAGTATAGTATAGGTAAATGAATTTAGTAAGTTTATTTATAACATAGATCATACACAGCACGTATTTTATATTATAATAATACTAATTAACTTTAGTATCAAGCTAGCGTAAATTAGCCTTATTATTTTATATATAATATAGCTTACTATCTATACTATAGGACTATATACTTTAGTAGAATAATATTATAATTAACTATCTAGCACTATATAATAGGAAATTATACTAAAAGTCAACCAGATTCAGGCCTTTACTATTAATAGTATTTAAAGTAGTTAAGTTAAATTTCTAATTTATAATACTACCATTACTAGTCTGCTAAAGTTTATTTAAGATATAGCTAGAAATTTATTAGTAATTACTAAACTATAAATAAGTCTAATTATTATTAGTAATACTCTAATAGTTATAAGTTACTATATTAGGGATAAGTTCTTTATAAATACTGTATACTATAAGATTATTAAATAGTGCAAAGATAATAAAGTATTTATTAACTTTAAGTGGTTAAAGAAAAAGAAATACTATAACTATTTAATAGCCTTTTTTAATATTAGTATAGTTATAAAATAGGTTTATTAATAGCATAAGTATAATAATAACTTTATCTTATATAGTTTAGACTTAGAATTTGATATTTGTCTCCCTGACTTCGTGAAGACATAGGATGCTAATTAGGATAATAATAATAGCAGAAACTAAGATTATAATAGTAAGATAAATAAAGACCTGATTAATAAAAGTAGTAAAATAAATAAAAACTAAGACAGAAATAACTAGAACTTAGCTAGTTAGGGTAGTATAATAAGTAGAGAGAATAATAAAATAAGTGAAATATAATCTAATAATAGTCATATATATTAATAATAGTAGTAGCTAGAATACTAAATATATATCTTATAGAGAGCTGCTCGTAATTATAGCTATTAATTAGTATCTATAATTTACTATTACTTAGGGCATAATATAGTAGATTGGGGTATTATATAGCACACTACGTTCAGCTAAAGATTCAATAATACTAATAAATAGAGTAATTATATATATATTATAGTAATAGTATTTAACTTTAATACGTCTAATAACTCTAATAACTATCTTATATAAAATAATAGTTATTCTGTTAATTAGCTGCTTTCTGCTAGTTTACCTAATGTATACCGTAATAGAAATAAAGCTATATATATATTAGTAACATGCTTATAATAGTAATATATAGTTATATACTATCTCTATAAATAGTAGTAAATACTATCTAGCTTATTTTATTATAAACTGCTTAAGATAGGGCAGCTCTTAACGCTCTATTATTCTATATAAGTATTATATCTATATTAGTAGCTTATATCTAGACTAAGTTATAATCTATACTAGTAGTTATATATATTTTTATAAGCTACTAGTACTCTACAGTATGTAGTTTCTAAGTTATAGAAAATATAGTTACTAAACTTAAAGCTATATCTATATATAAAACTAAGTTTATACTATCTAGCTACTAACTGTAGAGTAATATTAATAACTAATTAAAACTATATTTATAGGTTTATATATAGCTATATATAAATATAATTTATAAATCTATGCTAAGTACGTGCTTATTCTCTGCACTAATTATATAATTACTAAGCTACTTTTATATCTTTATCTTCTTACGTATATTTAATTATATGTGGGTTAGTATATTCTATATAGTCTTACATACCTATAGCTTTAGTACCCTCTTATATTCTATTACTTAAAAAGTAACTTTCTAGATTATTCTCTTATATAATAATATATTTAATCTTTTATAGAATAAAGTATATAACAGACCCTTCTTTGTAATAATCTACTCAAAAATCTACTTAATAGCGTCAAGTTAGCTAATATTAATACTTAAACTAGTAATAAATTATATATATTTTTTTTAGGTTTATTATAAAGTTATACTACTTAAGTTTAGCGGCATATCAGTATCATGAAATATAGTTTATTATAAATAATAGTAAAGATATCAGAAATAGTAAAGACTAGTGTAAAGAAAGGTTTATAAATATAAAAAAAATATATTATTACTAGTATATTAAGCCCTAGCTAATTTAATACTATAATAGAATAATATATTTTAGCGTAAATTGTCCACCCTCCTCTCTAAAACAATTTATTATTAATTACTATATAACTTAATAATAACTTATTATAATTATATCTTACCGCATAGAATAATAGGACCTTTTGACTATTATTATTATAAATATACTAATAGTGGAATACTGATAAACAGCGGAGCGTTAAGGAAATATATAGTAGAATATACTATAACTTATAAATAAACACTATCTAGTAATAATATATTTAGTGTAAAACTAAATTAAAGAGTACTAATAGCTTAATCTAATATAAGTAATACTACTAGGGTTAATAGAATTAGATAAGGGATATATATAAACCTAATTATACTAAAGACACTAAGAAAAAAGTGCTAGTATACTATTAAAATATAGAAAAACACTAATTAACTAAGTATAAGATTAAATTAGAATAGAATACTAAATAGCCGTTTACTTAGGCTCTAGATAATAATATTATTAGAAAAATAATAAAATAAACCACAGACTTAGGATACGACGAAATCTTAGTTACTTAGAATAGTTAATATAACTTAGTAAATACCAAAGCTAACTAGCAAACTTATATAGGAATATTTATAAATATCTTTTAAGTTAAAATATTTAAAGAGGTTACTAGTCACACTATAGGTAAATCTTTAGAACAAGATTAAGAAAATCTACTACTTATTAATAATATTACAGTATTATATAATAGTATGTTATATATTAAATGTATTAATAATAAATTAGAGAAGGCACTTACACCACCCTATCTATTTAATAGTAAGGTAGAATATACGTAAGTTTTATAATAGGTAATCTATAAAACATCAGATTACGCTATTAACGTATAGTTAAGTAATATATAACTATAAAGAATATATAGCAAGCATTTCTCTTACTAGAATGCTAAAGAGATTAGAGAAAAGCTATTATAGCTACACGATTAAAGCAAGAACACCTAACTATAATAAAAAATAATAACTATTATTATTAATAATTAATAGCTGTTAGTGTATTACTGTGATACACTATATATAGTATTATTACTTATTAGTTATGTCTCTTTTAAAAGTGATATAATCTTCTCGCCTATAAAATAACACTTATTAAGTGAAATAAGAGTATATAACGAGCTTTATACTATAGACTAGTAGTAGAAAATATAAAAGTAACTACTATATAGCACGACTATAGTGCTAATTTTATTAGCTAGTAATAAAATATAACTAATAGCACATACTAGTAATAAGAAGGCCTAGCTAGTTTATCTTATAATTAGAAATATTAAACTAGGTGTCTGATAGTTAGTAAACTAACTAGCTTTACTACTACTTATATATTTTTTAGTATATATACTTAGTAATTATACTAGAAAGCTAGTAGTATAATATAAAGCCCTTAAGGCTATACTTAAATATAAATCTTAATAAAACTATTATTACTTAAATATGAACACTAACACTGCGTGAAGCATTAGAAAAGACCGGTAAAAAAAAATACATCTTTAATATACAAATAGATATATTTAATATTACTTTCTAATTCTAGTCGTATTTATAGCTGATTATGAGGAGTAAGTTATATTTATAAATATTAAAAGCAATCGCAGCTGCTTAGTCTGCTATATACTACTAAATTAATAGTATAATCTAGTAATAGCTATTTTATAGCTATAGTCTTTAAAAATATATTAAACTATATAAGTATAGCTACGTAAATAATAAAAGAACTACGTAGTTTATAATAAAGATAATAAAAATTATATCTACCCTTTCCGTAACTTTATATAGAACTATAAACTATTTAATATTTATATAATAATAGTACTTAATTTTTTACACTAGGTGCTTAAAGACCTTACTAGTGAATATCTTTTATATTAAATCCAGAATCTTCTCCAATGCGAGATATAAGCTGGAAAATTCTAAAGACTTAATATTCTATATATAGATAGTTATAGCTAGTAACTATTGTCTATAGAGACACTTCTTACTACTCACTTCACATAAGTAAAACAGTTTGTTAATATAATAATATAAGATAATTAGGTAAATACCTACTAGTAGACTAGGAAAATATATAAGTCTCTATTACATTAATTAGTTTAAGTTATAGCTTTTTTATTAAAGTATAATAAAGGCGCCATGTTATTTATTTAAGCCTTTATTAATTTTACTATATTATTATAGTATACAACACATGACGATATAACGCTCTAGTATATAGAAATAGTAATATACAGAATAAATTAAACTAAAGATATATTTCTTTTATTCTGACTAAGTAAGATAGGGCCTTTAAATTTTAATATTTTTAAGCTATATACTATTACCCACTACCCAAAAGCGATCCGGAAATTTAGATTAATTAGGAATATAAATATAGAGTATTTAGAGTAGGCTTATAAGCTATAGAAGGGATTTTACTATAAAACTAATAAATAAAACACTTATAAAAAGCAGATAATATAATATAATACTATATACCTAAATATGATAATTTAAACTAAGCTTTAATTATAGAAGCTAACTACTATAATTAGCACTGTAAATAAAATAGACATAATATAAATAATATAACTAAGTTCTTTTATTAACGTATATATATATTACTTATATATGTAAAATATTAATAGCTTTAATACTTAAGCACTTAGGGACTGAAATATTAACACGGATTTCTAGCATACAGCTAAAAAGATATAGTAGTAAATAGAAATAATAAGCCTTATATTTAAGCTAGCCCCCTTTATAAGAGAATGCTATAAGCGAGTTAATAGGATCTAAAGAATAAACTAAAATATTAACTAACTTAATACTAATACTAAATAGGTATTAATAATGCCTATAGGTATTTATTATAGTATTATCTACTATATTTACCTTAGTAAAAATACATCTAATTTAGATAAGCTTAATAAAGTTTTTATTTACTATTATAAGAATCCAGGCTAATAATAGTAATTGGGTGTAATAAAGTGGATTTAATAAAAAGTTAACTATATATGCTATAGAGACTTAATAGCTACCTCTACTAAATTATTAAGATTACGTGGTTACGCACGGAGTTAAAGCTAAGATAACTATTTTAGTTAACTATTCTAGGCTCTAGCCTATTACATTACTTTTTTTCTTATAGACTAGGTAGGGGCTCTCTAGTGAACTGTTTATCTAGAGACCCTTATAGGCCTATCTTAAGTTCTATTTACTATAGCTTTTTTTAAAGCTCTTGTTAGTAGTTTACTAGTAGGAGTTTATATCTGTCTTTTCACAGAGGCGTTGTATACTCCTTTTAATAGTCTAATACTATTATATCTTCTAACTAGCTTACTAGCTTTATAGTTATTAATGTATAGCCTTTTTATTTTACTTTATACTGTAGCTGGTGGCCTTGCTCTTGTCTTATTTATATCTTAGTAATAATATCCTACACTATATACTCTTTATAGTTATCTATCTAAATTAGTAGTAGCTAAAGGTTGTTTATAGGCTAGCTTAGTAATAAGTTATTACTTACTAGCTATAGTCTGTCTATATAAAACGTTAGGTTTAGCTTTAGGGGCGTATTTAGCTTTATAGCATGCAAGCTAATTATATTTTCTATAGTATATTTAGTATTCTTCTAGTCTAGCTTCTTATTTCCTTGTCTAGTAGAGAGTTGGTTACTGAGCTTCAGCTATACCTTATTTCTAATATACAGTTATAGGGCTTTATTCTAATATTAGTTTATCTATTTTTTTTACTCTTACTATACCTTAGCTATAGTTGCCTATATTAAGTTAATATATTTTTTTAGTTTTCTCATGATTTCTTTAGCGCTAGCTTTTAGGTCTTAAGCTGTTATATTACGTCTAGTTCTAATATCTACTTACAGCAGTTCTATATTATATCTGTACTAGAAAAAGAATAGGCTTATTTTTATTAAAATAGTATCTCTTCCCTTTACTATAATCTTAGCTATTAGATAGAGCTTTACCTAGTTTGCTTAGTCCCACACAATAAATACTTAAAGATAGGCCTTAACTATACTATTTATTCTTTTTATTAAACTATCTATTTATGGATAGAATGCTGTCGATAATCGCCTTTTAATTTATAGAATTTCGTAAAGCTTAGTCTAGAACTTGCTAATAAATTAGCTGCCGTAATTAAATACTATAGTATTAAGAATCTAATAGTAAGTAATAATCTTACAAATAAAAGCCTATATTACTATTTTGATATCTATATTTAGAAGAGGGCAGAGAGTTATGTCTTTACTTAGCTTATTAGTAATTACTAGTAAAACTATACAGCTATTGCTTTCTGATAATCTAGTTACAAAATCTATTAAAATCTTTTTCTAAATATGATTAGGAATAGGTAATAAGTATAATAGCTCTTACTAATAATCTCTCTATAGCTTTATATAACTATAGATATTATAGTTTTAAATATAACGCTATACGTGGTTTAATATCCCTAGCTAAAAGTAATCTCTTATTAATATTAAATAAGTGCTCTGCTGTCCTGGGTGTCCTGTCACTTATAATAAATAAATTTAGTAAATAATTAATATTCTTAATAGCTTTAAGTCAGGCACCTACTTTCTATTCTAATAATAAAGAGTCTTATTTTTGTTAATTGTGTACTTAGCTAGCGAAACTTTTAGTTTAAGCTCTAGAGAAAATCTCTGCTCCTAATTATAAAAAGCTTATACTACTCTTATATACACTTTATTATTTAGTGTTATATTATGCTATCTTTATTTAAGCTTATTATAAGACTTTTAGGTGTAATAATAGGCTCAGTCTTTACACATCATAGTATTAATATAGATTAATAAAATAAGTTAGCTCTATTTTAGTTATACTAAGATAAAGAGAGAAGAGGTATAAAGGGGGCTTATCTCTAAATAGAGTAGTATATAGCCTAAGCGCGAGCTAGTTATGCTTTAGGCTCTATACTAAATCATAACTAGCATAGCTAGTTATAATATTATGTAGTCTATAGTAAGTAAAGTAAGCAGCACTATTATATTACCCTCTCTCTAAAAAAGGCTTGTTCTTAAGTCTCTAGATTATAATCTCTTTCTTACTAGTCTCTGTACCACTCTTGTCTTTAAAGCTGCCTTATTATTTTTCTTTGTTATTTTTAGGTCTTCCTCTGCTTTATACGCTTTTAATTAGGCGTCTAGTTATACCGGTAGTCTTGTTTTCTCTAGATAGACCTTATAGTAGTCTCTTATCTTATATAGAGCACCTATAAAGCCTCAGGCATTATACTAGATAGGATTTAAGTTATAAGCTAGCTAGAATACTTTATACTATAATTAGCTATAGAATAAATAGCTATTAAGGATTTCCTATACTAGCCACTTAGAATACCCGTTAATCTTAATAGGCGGTTTCTTAGGTTTAATTTAGCTAAATAGTAAGTAAGTAAAAGCCTTTTATAGGTAGTTTATATAGAAGATATTAAGCATACGCATATACAGCAGTAGCTTAAGGTAATAGAAGTGTTTTTTTATGCCTATAATAAAATAAAGTTCATATATCTGCTGGTCGAGTTTCTGGCTAGGTTAACTAGTAATAAAGCTTTTAGATATAATATATACCTTATCTTCTGTAGAGAAGTCTGGCTTGTGGTGTTTCTTATTAGCCTATTAAATCTATCACTCTTATATTTAAGTAATTCCTTATTAAGCTATCTTTATAGCTAGCTTTATTATATTATATTAAGCTTTAGCGTAGCTCTATGCTTTCTTACGAGATATTTATTTATAGATTATAGTAAATATCTTCATATGTTCCTCCCAGTCCCAGTAATAGATTAGCTAGTAGCTAAACTTAATTTAATAGAGTAATAAACCTATAGTTTTATGTAATAAAATTACTTAGATCTAGTCTATATAGGGCAGCAGGTCTAACTAGTTATCTTAATAATAATTAACAAATAAACGTAAGCGCTGGTTAATGTACTGGTTTAGGACCTTAATATTCTTATTAGTTTAAGAATAATACAGCGTTAAGAGCTTTTACTTAATTCCTATTAGTTAATATAGCTTATTTATAAATACTAAGATGAACTAAGAACTGCAGTTAGAGACTATTAACCTAAATAAACTAAATACTTACTAGATATAATAATAGTACATATTAGCTACTTAAGTAGCTGTAGTTATTTTATAGTAAGATAATAAGAAGCAGCGCTTACTTAACTAGTCTATAATAATAAAAATATAGTTATATCCTTTCTTATCTAAAGAGAAGGACTTAAAGTTTATAGAGACATCTTATTATACTTATTTAGGGATTAGTAGTAATTTAAGTAAGCCTAAGGTCTTATTATAAAGTATATAGCTCTATCTATAAGCTTTATATATAGCTATATAATTATCTATATTTTTGCCTATATAGCTCTAGTAGTAGTGGTTGTAAAGTAGCTTATTTATTTTTCTCTTACTTAAGTAAGTAGTCACCTAAGTAGCATAAATAGCTTAAATAAAATAGATTCTTAAAAAGTATATAGTAGAAACTACTAGCTTACTATGGTATATAAAAAGGCTTTAGTTAAGTTTTTATATTAAATAGTTACTAGAGAGAGTGCGCTCTTAGAATAGCTATAAACTCTTATAACTATAATTCACCTCAATAATATAATTAATTAGTAAGTAAAGGTTATTTAAAGAAAGTAAGGCTATAAAAGTATTAGTAGTAGTTACTTTAATTATATTAGTAGCTAGCATGCCTCTTGTTAACAGCGCAGCTAAGTTATTACTTACGGTTTTAATAAAGCTAACGTTAATTTACTTTACTAAAAGAAAGGCACGTGTTTAGGCTACTTTATTCTTATCTTTTTAGGTTTTTAGTTTCTTTTACTTATACGAGAGCGTATTAGCTACTACGTTAGTTATACTAAAGTAATAAATAAATATTAGGTAATAATCTACTACGCTTATTATCTAGCGTATTTAGTAGAAAGTAAGCTCTTGCTTTATAGAAAAATACTCTAGCGTATAGTGGTTAGTTAGGGTATTAAATAACTCTATAGTCTATAAGCCTATAAGCTGTAAGTGCTATTCTTAGAGGCTATAAATTATAGCTAATATCTCTTTATTATATATATTATAGTTTATTTAGAGCTTACTTATAGTCTTAGAGTAGAAAACTATAGATCACTAAAGACTATCCTTTTAGAGCTATAATAGTATCCCTATAATAATTTTATTACTTACATCTGTCTCCATACGCGTCTGGTGGTAGAGTAAGTAGTAAACTAAAATATTATCTAATAGTATTAAATCTTTAGCTTATTAGAAGACTATTAGCTTATGTTTACTAAAAGCGTGCTATGTGCCCTTCTTAAGTAGCTTAGTAAGCAATCAAATAATATATCTATAGTCTTTTAAGAAAGCTTTATAGAAATTATAGAATTTTAGAAAGAATTATAGGCTTTTAACTGATATAGGTACTGGTTATTTCTATATAGTAGTAATTTTCTCAGAGTCCTTTTAGATCCCTTCTGTGCTAATAATAAGACCTAGGAACTTTATTTTAGTAATAGTAAACTCGCTTTTTTTAATGTCTATCTAAAGGTTTATGTTTTAGAGATGTCTTAGTACCTAAGTAACGTACTCCTTATACTATAACAGGTCTTTAAAGTAAATTAGAATATTATTAAGGTAAGTAGTATAGAAGTTATTTAGTAGATTATAAAGCACTTTATTAATATAGTGCTGGAATGTAGTAGGGCTATTATAGAGACCAAATAATAGCACGTAATACTTATAATTCTTATACTAAGTATAGAACATAGTTAGGTCCTTTATGTCCTTATTTAGACGTATATAATAAAAGGCTTATTATATATTAAGCTTAGTAAATACTCTTATACATACTAGGCGGGTAAGGGTCTCCTGAATTAGCAGAATTAGATAAGTATCTTTTTTTATAATAGTATTAAGCTTACAGTAGTCAACGCAGAAGCGCTACTCTTTTTTAGGCTTTTTAGTAAATAGTACTAAAGAAGTATATAAAGTATCACTATAAGTAATAACTTTTTATTTAAAGTAGTTATTTAGATAAGTCTTAATAAGCTATAGCTACTTAAAAGATATGCTATATAGTAGACTTAATATCAGTATATTCTCAGCTATTAGTTTAATATTATAGTTAATATCTTCATAATACGGGGGTAGTATGTTTGAGTTTTTCTTTAAAAAGTAGGCCTAAGTCACGCTAGCATAGCCAGGATAGAATAGTTTCTATTTAATAAGCTATTAAAGTTTCTTTTTTTTTGTAAGGTTCTTATTTAATTGATAGGGCCCTTCTAGCAAAGATTTTACTAAGAAGTCTTTAGGGCCTTAAGAGGAAGACTTCCTTATAAGGTCCTTATAGTCCTAGATAAGCTTATTTATTTTATAGATACTAGTATACTCTAGTATAGTTTCTTTCTGCTATACGTATATTATAAAGGTAATAGCTTTTATAGTATTAATTTTAAGGCCTATCTTAAAAAGGTCTTTGTATAAGATAGACTAAAAATAAAAAGTTTACTTATTTAGCTTTAGCTACTATTATAGGTAAAGCTGCTCTTCTATTTTTTTAAAATTTTTTTAGTATATAATATATTAGAATAAGCGCTAGAGTAGCTTATGAGTGTGCTATAGAATTACTATATTTATCAGCTTATCACATCAATCAGTATTAGCTTAGTATAAAGAATTAATTTTAGTTAATAAACTTTATATTAAAATAATAATATTATGCTTATAGTTAATTAGTTTATTATCTGGCTATTTAAGTGCTTACTCCTTATAGTTAATTAATATGCCTATATCTTTAAACAGCTTACGGCCAATTATAAAGTCATAGCGGCTAGTATTATAAAAGATAAAATAAATTAATAAGTAGTAGTTATTTAGTACTAGATTAGCTTAAAAGTACTTATTTACTTATCTATTTAGTCTATTATTATAGCTAGTTAGGGGGATAAATTCTATCTAGTAAGTTTTTACCTTAAGCCCTTTCTTAATAGCGCGTATGTGCTTTAGGTATACTAGAATAAAATTACTAGTTCTAGTATTAAGAAAGCCGCTTAGCTTAATAGCTAGTCTACTAGCAGAGATATAGCAGGGCAGGGTAAAAGCTAGTCTATTAAATAGTAATTAGTAAGAGTTGAATAAGTTAGTAGCTCTAGAAGGTAACCCTAAAAAAGAGACTTCCCTTAGGGTGAGTCTTCCCCTAATAGTTCCTCTATAGTAAGCTAAAACTTCTTATTATTACTAGTGTCCTAAGGCGTATAGAGCTCTTTATTAGTATCTATAGGCTTAATTACTTTAGCTATAGCTTAGGCAGGTAGTTAGTAGTCTTTTGTAAAGTGGCTAGGTTTCCCACAATTGTAGTAACTAGCTGGCTTAGGGATGGGTATTAGTAGGATGGCGGTAGCTGCTGCGCGAGTTAGGCGCTTAGCTTTTAGACAAGACTACTAAGTTAGCGGTAGCTAAGTCTTTTTAGTTTTTTTATTAATTTGCTCGGTAGCTTTCCTGGCGCTGAGAGCTAGCTCTCTAGTGAAGTCTTAGGCTAGGTCTATGTACTTATTGTACTAGTTGCGGTACTGCCGTTAGTAGATGCCCATCTGTGTATGCAGAGCGTCTGGGAGCTTCTCATGGAATTCTTCTACCCATTAGTCTGCAGGCAGGCTGCGTTCTTGAGCTAGGCAGAAAAAGTCGCCCTAGAATACAGTAAAGTTAGTAGGGTCTTTGAGGTAGAGCTTCTGGAAATCGCGGTGAGCGTTAAGTCTCTTGTGTGGGTTGCTGTACGTCCTCTCTAGGCGATTTACTATGTACTAGTAGCTAACTAGCTGCTTACTCTCTTTTATTGTACGTATGAGTGTTGAGAGGTACTGATTGGCAGGACCCTCCGTACGCGTACGCATGTAAGAGACGATGTTCTCTTAGGTAGCTTGCTTACTGGCTCTAGTGAACCAGTCTTAGTTGGCGTGTACCTTGTTCTCTAAGATATCTCTCTATTAATTGAAGGTAACGTCCTTGCCGTTCTTAAGTATTGGCGGGTCGGGAAATTGTGCTGAGCGGCTGTTGCCTTAATGGCTGCCTACAGTAGGCGTAGCTAGTGGAGTAGCGGGTAGGTAGGGTGATGCTTAAGAAGTTTGGTTACTAAGATCTCCTGTATTAGAACTATTGTCAGGTCCTACAGTGATATAGCTAGCCTGGTTCTGAGGGGTCTGTGGCAGAGCTGTGAAGCGCGTTTTCTTTACTGATATCAACAATAGCGCTAGGCTGGCCTTTGCAGAGAGGAAGGAGTATATATTATGCATGGGTTTTTTTGTCTATACCCTTAGTGTCTTGATCTCGTTCTCTTGATCCGCTACGCGCTTGAGCGTGTTGTTTAGTAGCTGACGAAGCTTAGTAAGCTTGTCTCTAGCCTCATTAAGCTTAGTTTCGGCCGTGTTGAGCGCTTTTCCTAGCGTATCAGCATGGTCATGATGTGTGAGTACTTTGAGGTAGCTACGCTCTAGCTCACTAGTGATTATCACTTGATTAAGGGTCATTAGGGTAGGAAGCGTAACCTCTATCTCCTGAGGCTCGTAGGTGTCGGTTCCCTAGGTAGTGCTCTTAGTAGTAGCCACGAAGGGTTTCTTATTGTGTCGTGCCTGGATGCGGAGCTTCTTGATGGTGTAGTCTTCTCTAATTACGTTGTTAGGGTAGTGCGTGGCGGCACACTTGAGCGACTTAGGGATAGGTGTGTAGTTATTACCAGTGGCTGTTGCCTTAGGATTAACCCTCATCTCTAGCGTGGAGAGCTTTCCCATGGTCCTAACCTATTTGTTCTTGTATTTGTATAAAGCTTCTGGCCCTTAGTAGGGTGAAGTAATTGGCTGATTCTCTGGCGTGGAGAAGATAAGCTGGTGGTGCTCACAGGGGTTGGTTTCTCTAGTAGGGAGAAGATGAGCTAGTGGTGCTCACGGGGGTCGGTTTCTCTGGCGTGGAGAAGATGATGGGGGGGGGAGGATTTACTAGAGCTCTTATAGTTCTCTTCTAATTTAATGGGTATGTTGTTTACTGCTGTAGGTCTTCTGGTTACCTGCTGAGTCACTCTCAAGGCCTGCTGTGTAGGGCTTATATAGGCTATCACTTAGGGTTTTAACTGCCTACTGCTATAGGGCTTTCTGGTAGAGATCATATGGTTAATAAACTAACGACTCAGCGTAGTCGTGTAATTAATTCTCTAGGTACGGTCGTTGGTGAATCAAATGCTCAGGTTGATCGCGCGGCTTGATCTCGATATTATGTCGCCGTCGTCCGGCCGAGTTAGATTGATCTTAGTGTAATGTAATAACGGGCTTGGTCTTCACGCGTCGTAGTATTAATGCAGATTGATGGGATAAGTTGGCTCTATTTCAGCTACACTAAGATGGAGAGAGAAGAGGTATAAATAAGGCTCGCCTCTAAATAGAGCGGTGTATGGCCTGAGCGTAAGCTAGCTATGCTTCAGGCTCTACGCTAGATTGTAGCTAGCGTAGCTAGTTGTAATATTATATAGCCTACAGCAAGCAGAGCGAGCAGCACCGTCACACTAGGCATAAGATTTCTAGACTTTAGTTATGCTATCTTCTGTAATTATTAAAAGACTAATTTAAGTAAAGAAAGCCTATACTGCTTGCCTATTATTATTTAATTTAAGCTTTTTTTTTTAATATATAATTACTAGCTTTAGTAGCTGAATTATATAGCTTTTCAGCCTTTTATTATCTTCTCTACTTAGATGATTCTATTTGTGTTTTGATAGTATATTAGCTTATATATTTTCTTTCCCTAGCTTATATTAAATCTCTATATTATATTAGCTAAGGAATAACTGCCAGCGCGTATGTCTTTTATTTAATTTTTAAAACCTTATAAAGTGCTTAAGGTTTTTATAATTAGTAATAACCTAGAATTTTTTAATAGACCGTAATTCAGCATCCCATGCCTTCAGGCAACAAATAATTATAAGAAGTTCTTTATTATATATCTCGTAATTATACTCTATAAGTATGTTCTTTTTTAAAAAGTATGTATATAAACATAGTATACTATTATCACCGTATTGTAAAAGAACTTTTCTAGTTATATAACCTAAAAAGTCAGCTTCTAAAATAGTCTTGTAATTAGAATTAAATTAGGCTAGTACTAGTTCTGATATAAAGATCTTTTTTAGCTTATTAAATACTATTTACTTTTTATTAGTCTATTAGAATAGTATATTACTTATAAGTCTTATAAGTAAGGCAGTGATTTCTGAAAAAGACTTAATAAACTAATAATAGAAATTAGTAAATTCAAAAAAGCTTCTGATTTCTTTTATAGTTATTAAAGACTACTACTTAGTAATTACTTTTATCTTAATAGAATCTATTTAAATTCCTTATCCTACTTTAATAATAAACTCTAGATATTTTATGCTCTTAGTTTCGAATTTGCATTTCTTAATATCTAGATATAAATCTATAGTGCTAAGTTTTTCTAGTACTAAGTTAATTTACCAGCAATACTCTTCTAGTAAGCCTGAAAAGTAAATAAGTATGTTATTAAAAAAAACTAAACAGAACTTGTTAAGATACTTTTGTAAGATCTAGTTTATATACTACTAAAATATACTAAAGGCTTCTGCTAGTCTAAAAGATATAACTAGCTATTTAAAGAATTTAAATCTTATATAAAAGGCCGTTAGCTATTTATCTCCTTCTATAATATAAATCTTATAAAAGGCTATTAAAATGTTGAGCTTGGTATACTATTTTATCTTATTAATCTAACTAAACGTTTTATAGATTAAAGGAAGAGAATATTTATTCTTCTTAGAAATCTTATTAAGCGCGCGGTAGTTAACGTAAAAGTAAAGGCCTTTACTAAACTTATATATAAATAGTACTAAAGCTATAACTAGGGAGTTACTTATATAAATAAAGCCCTTTTCTAGTAGCAGCATTAACTCTTTTTATAGTACTAGTAGTTTCTTTCTTAATATATTATATAGCGGTTCTTATAGGACCTCAGGGTCCTTCCTATTAATTTTTTTAAGTTTAATATAATAGTCTATTTCATGATTTTGTAGTAATAGGAGTTTATTTACTTTCTTTTCTAAAAATAGCTTTAGGTACTTCTGATAGGCCTTAAGAAGTAGTATTTTAGAATCTAGCTTTAGTTTAAGCGCTAAGGCCTTTTAAATATTTACTAATAATACTATAAAAATACGTATCTTATTTATTCTTTTTAATTTATCTATTTATATTAAAAAAGTAGTTGTGTTAATCTCTATTAGCTTTTACTAGCATAGTTTCTTCCCTTTCTTATTATAAACTCTTATTCTTAAAGTATGAATATAGAATGATTTCTTTATTAGCGTGATTATAATATTATTTTAGTTTATCTAAAGCTTGCTTAAAATAAGATTAAACCTAAACACATTATTAATAATATATATATAGGCTTATTTAGTATATCCTTTAATATTAAAATTAATTTATATAACCTAGATAACCTTTTTAGGTTTTCTATATACTCTAATAATCTCCTGCAGGGCTATGTTAATACGCGCTAAATAAACTTTAGTAGTAAAAATAGAGTTTATAAGACTATAGCATAAATACCTAGTATTAATCATTATATATGCGATATTCATCTAGTTAATTAATAAGTATATAATAATAAAGTCTGTGTTTATATATATATTTTAAAACTTTTATTATTCTCTTTATAATATTATTTTACCTATTTTAGCTAGGGGCTTTTGCTTGTGATTATAAGTAAAAGCTATTCTTTCTCTAACGCTTCTTTTTTTTCTTTTTTATTTCTATTTTCTTCGTCTCTTTTATTAGCATTTATTTATTTAGTTTTTGCTAATATTATAGTGGCTAGGCGCGACTAATTTACTCTTATATATTTATATTTATTCTTTATATAGCTGAGAGAACTGTATTGATAATAGAAATCTTACTTATAGTATTAATTAAATTTCTTTTAGCTTATTTAAAGTATTTTAGATTAATTATTCTATGGCTTTACTGCCCCTACATGCGTGGGTATTACTTTCTAATTTATTAGTTTAAATATTAGTATAAATAGCATTATATAAATAGCCGTAGCAGTCCTATAGTTACTTAATATAATCTATATAAGGTTATTATTAACACGAATTACTTTCTAAGTGTACTCTTTAAAGCTTAGTGTTACTAAAAGGGCTATAATATACTTCTAAAGCTCTCTATTTAATCCCTAAGTAAATATACTCTTTTTTATGTTTTTATTTAGCTAATTACTTCCTACTAGTAGCAGCTTCTTATTAAACTTTATGTAGTATTCTTTTACTAATTTCTTTTTCTATTTTATGCTTTACAGCTTGTCTAGAGACTTTTACCTTTAATACTAGTCTTTAAACTAGAAGTCTATAAACGCTTATATTACTTTAAGAGTGGTATTATTTCTTTAATTAGAGAGCTATAAGAGAATAGTTTATACTACTTATCTCTTTAAATACTAAAAGAAATAGTCTATCTGTTCTTTCTTATTACTTATATAGTATTTATTAAATTATAACTTAGCTTTAGCTTAATGCTTAAACGTAGAGTAAAAAGACTATATACTATTAAACATAAAAGATTTAGGGAAATTAAATAGTTTAACTATTAGTTTAATTACTAGTTATGGTGTTAGCATAAAGGAAGTTATTAGTATTATTACTAGAACCTATAAAGATAGCCTTAATAGGGAATCGCGACCTTCTAGTGTAGTTAGTTTTTTAGATATTACTTATAACACGTTTATAATCTCCCTAAGTAAGGTGCTGTTACTAGCTTTATTTACTAGAAATAAAACTTTCCCTTTATTATACTAAGTAGGATAGTTATTAAGTTTAATCTTTACTTAACTTATTATTATTTTAATAGCTAGAACTTTTAACTCTTATAAAGTAAGTAACCGGCGTAGTTTACAGCTAATCTGTTTATTATTATATTCTATATCAAGCAGGTTCATCACTCAGGCTATTAGTATAAATACTAAGTAGTTATTAGTATTTATTAATATTTACTATATTACTAGATAGCTCTTCTAAATACTAGAGAGTTTCTTACTTTTCTATAAAGTTAATTATACTACCAGAGGCCTCTCGGCCTCTTGTAAGAAATAAAGTTAATTAAATCTAAATATAAGAATCCAAGCTAATAATAGCAATTAGGTGTAAT
This sequence comes from Zopfia rhizophila CBS 207.26, assembly GCA_010093925.1. NCBI lineage: Eukaryota > Fungi > Ascomycota > Dothideomycetes > Zopfiaceae > Zopfia > Zopfia rhizophila. The sequence goes on from ML994647.1 coordinate 99,045, forward strand.
AGAGTGGATTTAATAAAGAGTTAACTATATATACTATAGAGACTTAATAGCTACCCTTACTAAGTCACTAAAGTCACGTGGTTATACACAGAGTTAAAGCTAAAATAACTATTTTAGTTAACTATCTTAGGCTTTAGTTTATTATAATTATATACTAAAGTAGTTAGATACAGCCGCGCCTTGCTATAATAGTATAATAGTATAAAAATATAAGCAGGCAAATAACAGCCTCTATAGCTATAAAATAGAAAGACTTTAGCTACTACTATTAATTTAAGACATAAGCTAACTTAATAGTAATAATAAGTATATAATATATACTAGGACTTTAGTGGAATTTCTTTATATCTATAATAAAAACAAGATTAACGTAAAGACTAAAATACTAAAAGTATAGAATATAAAGCTATTTAATACTAAGATAAAGCGCATGCTAGATGCTTTCTAAATATATAATATTAATTATATTATAAGACTAGTCTCCCTCATGCTAATAGATATTAGTATTATAAATATTTTCTTTATAAACAGCTATAGCAACTGGGATATATATAATACTATATATAATAAAGATTTCAAACACGTAAATAAGATATAAGTTAATAGGTTTATAAGGAAGTAATTATAGGCTATAAAGTAATAAAAAGAATGTATAGCTAATGCTGCTATAAATTACTATAATATACACTAACATCCTATAAATAGCGTAAAATTACACTAATTAGTAGTAAATTCCTGTAATTATAAAAAACTAGGTAGATTATATTAACTTAACACCTGCTATTCTCCTATCCCTTTCTATTATTTATATTATTATATACTCTAGTTATAGAATATATGTTAATTATAAAACGGACTCTGTTTATATACTACGTAAGAGAGATATATTTAAAATAAATCTATACTAAAATAAGCTAAACTATTTAGATTATAATACATAAACTAAAAGGCCGCTCTTTTAAAATATCTATAGTTAATAAACTAGTATATTAACTACTTTTAGTAATAGAGCTAACGCGGAATATTAAAGTTAAATATACTATTATTTAGAATATAATAGTAGTAGAATTATAGAATATCTAGCACCTCTTAGCGTAATAGCGTCTATATAAGAGCTAATTAGTCTTATTAATTTATCTTAGTTACTTACTATCTACTCTCTAGAATAGATATATAATATAATATTGGACTTAATTATTAGTAAATTAACTACTAAGTATAAGAACGCCTCCTTTACTCTGTAAAACGCATAAATAGATTAGATAATAAAATTATAAGAGAGTATATACAGTAGATGAGCTAGCTCTAGAAGAAAATAATATTATATTTAATATAATAGTTTATACTAGCATAAATATATGAATTTAGTTAACGTAATTATATTCTATAGTATAATACAGTATTAACCTTAATAGGAGTATTATTTTAGTATTTTATTTTATTCTTATTAAGTAGAAGTTTACCGATACTGAGCGAGACTATAGCACGTAAATTTATATTCTATAAATAATAAAAGCATTACTTATATAAACGACCGCTATAAAAGAATTATAAATAATAAACTAAAGAGATATTAAACTCTACTAACACGGTAATATATTATATTATATTATTATATTTTATTATATAAATAATAACAGGTTTATTCCTTGAGGCCTTTTGTTTATTTCTTTAACCAGAGACAAATATTAATAGCCTAAATACAATAATAATGCGGACGTAAAGTAAGGTAATAAATATTATAAAAAGCTATAATATAGTAGCTAATAAAGTGTTAGATATAATACTAAAAGTAATAACACATAAAATATAATACCACTAAATTTAGTAGTAATATACTAACTAGTATTATAGTTATATAACTAGCTTAGCGTGTTTTGTTCTTTCTTAATAAATATAATATATAAAGTTATTACTAAAAGCTACGACTGTTTAGAGCTAGGGGCTAATACTATAATAAAAATAAATAAATTACTAAAAGATAATAACTTTACGCTAGGCGGCCTAGTTAGTATTATATATATTAATTTTAATATAACTAATAAAAACTAGTATAGAATAATATATTTTAGGTTACTAGTTATCACACGCTATATTAAGCGTGTATTTTTTAATACTAGTTTAAAATTACTTACTCTTAATAAAAATAGTGTTAATCTCTTTGTACTAATAATGCCTAATATAATATAGCTAATCTACCTAGTAATATAGTATACCCTTAAAGAATATAAAAGTAAAGTAAAGATAACTTTAAAGTTTAAGACTAATATAATAATTATAGGTAAAGTCTAATAATATTTCTTTTATACTTACTAAATACTACTATAGATACTTAGAAGTGACTATAGAATATATAAAAGAGCTATAAACCTAAATATGCTAATAAAATACATAAGCTACTTCTATAATAAGTTAATAAAATATAAAATATAATACTATAATAAATACAACCTAGTTAGTAAGCGATTAATGATTTTTATAAAAATATTATAAAAGACTTAAAAGACTTAGATTTGGAATATAATAACAGCTTTACAGCTGTGCTGTAGAATATAAGTATAAATACCTTATTAATTTTACCACCTTATAATAATATATATCTCTAATTACTATAACTTATAGTAGTTTACTGCTTTTATATACTACAGTATAGACTATACACAAGCTAATTAATATATTATAATAGGATTCTAATAATATCTAATTATTTCTGTATTTATAATTTTTTTAACCCATGTATAAGGTCCTCTTCCTGTAGTATACTAAAAATATGATTTTAATACTCTATAGCTATAACTTTATTGCTATTTAGAAATATCTTACGACCTTTTAAAACACTAATATAATTAAAAAAGTAATTAATAATAATATTCTATAGTATATCCTTATTAAGGATATTATAGGTATAGATATTATAAATAATAATATCTTAAAGAATATAAAGGCCCGTGTGCGGACTAAAGATAGATAGGTTATACTAAAATTTATAAATTTAAATAATAGGCACAGGAAGTACTTTAAGCAAATTAAAAAAAATAATAGTAAAGAGAAGAAAAGTAAATAGTTCTTATATACTATTTTATTACTTTATATAGTAAATTAGCAGTAGCTATTAATTTAAAACTATAGTTTAAAATATACGACATACGTCAACTATAGTGTATATATATAGTAGATTATAAATATAATTAGTGTAAAGCTTATTAGTAGTATAAAGAGCTAGTATTACGTATTTTACGCCTTTCTATAGTTAATTACTACTTGTTACGGGTTAAAGCTAGCTTAATATGTAGACAAAAGTATACATACTATATATATATAATAAATAAATATATAGTGTACCTAGAAAGCGTTAAATTTATAAAATATATATAATTAACAAATTATATAAATATCACAAACTATAATAAAAGCTTTAGAGGATATAATTGCGTATTTTGTAGCATCTTATAAGATAGTATTATATTTAGTAGTTTAATACTACTTTAGAGTTAAGACCATAAGCTATAAAGTAGGTTATATAAAATACTATAAAAATACCACCAATTTTTTTCCTAACGCAAAGCGTTAAATTTATAAAATGTATGTAATTAATAAATTATGTAAATATCACAAATAATAATAAAAGCTTTAAAGAATATAATTACGTATTTTATAGTATTTTATAAGATGGTATTACGTTTAGCAGCTTTAATACCGCTTTAAAGTTAAAACTATAAGCTATAAAATAGGGTACGTAAAATACGTAAATAGCTACTAAATACTACTAAATATTATAAAAATACTACTAATTTTTTTCCTAACGGATTAAGATAAGTACAGGTAATAGATTTAGTAACAGGAAATATTAAAAAGTAGTTTTTATAAATTATAATTAAAGTTAATTTTATACTTTCTTATTTAAAATTAGCTAAGAATTAATGAATAGTTTCTTATAGCTATTATAAAAAGATAAATTTTCTTAATATAATTTATATAGCGGAGAGTTATATTAATAGTATATAAAATATAACCCTCTTTAAGATATTTACTATTAAAACTAGTAGAATATAGAACGTTCAGGAGTAGTAAGAAATAGAGTTTCTAAATATTAACTAAAAATCTACTAATATAACCTATACTAGTTACTCTAGTATTAATTAAAGTAGTAATAGAGTAAGATGAGCTATTTTATTAAATAATATACAAAATATTTACTTAATAGTTCTAAGAGTTAGTTACTAGATGAGAAGTCTAAAAGTTAATAAAAATCTAGTATTAGAAACGTTTTAAAGAGTAACCTAATATTAGAATAAAGCTTTTAATAAACTAGCTTAAAGAGTTTAGAAATATTTTTATTTATAAAAAAATTTAAATTTAGAGAAAGAACAGAAGCAGGTCACTTATTAGAGTTAGAATAAACTTATAAATTAGAATTCTAATAGAGAGATAGAGTAGTTTTAGGAAATATAACTATATTTATTATACTTAAAATATTAGCTATTACACTTTAGACTTCTCGTTTAGTTAATCTAATAGGAGTATAGTTAGAAATATTAATTTCTATAGTATTAGAATCTCTTTATAATACAGATTACAGCCTAGTAAGACATAATAAAGAGAGATACTAAAGATTATTATTATATAAGAATATTAGATTAGTATAATTATTTAATGTATTAAGAATTTTAATATCTATTATTACCTAGTAGAGATCATTATTTAATAATCTTCTTAACTAAGTAATTAAATTAATTTCATTTAGTCTAATATTAGCAGCTAGTTTATAGAATTTAGTAAAGTAAATAATAAAACTCTTTTATTCTTAATAAAATAAATTAAGTTTATTTAAGATAATAAGTTTTCTATTTAAGTCTCCGTATATGGCTTATAGAAAAGTGATTAATTATTCTACTAAGTATATATTCTTATTTATAAGAAAGTTTATAAGTGTTACTAGGTCCTTCTCTAGCCTTAAATATATATATAGAAGTTAAAAGTATTTAGTAGAATATTAGTTAGTATTATCTTTAAGCTTATAGTTAAGTTTCCTAATAAAAATACGTAAGTTCTTTTATTTTCTAGTAAACATTAAAAAGTTAAACAGATAGTTAGATTTTGTTATTATTAGTAATATAATAGATTCTAGTGTAATAGTTAATCTTACATTTCTAATCATAACTTAAGGAACTTAAAGATAGGTACTAGTTATAGTTATAAGTAGAATTAAAGTTATAGAACTTAAGTTATTTTTAAATAAACTAGTAACAAGAGCTAGACTTTTTTTAATATAGAAGATAATAATAATAGAGATTAAACTAATAAACATTTACTTTATTTTATTAAGCTTAGTATAAAGAGCTTTTATACTTTTTTTATATTAGATTTCTTATCTTACTAAAATGTCTATAAGTGATTTGTTACTTATCTTTAGAGTTATAAGTTAAGAAATAAGGTCTCTAAGGATTTTAGTAAAGTCTAAGTTATCTATTATAAGAAATTAGTAAAAACATAATATAATATTATAATAGTACTATAAGTAGAGAGTTAAGTGCTTAATAAAAAGTATTAATTAATTACTAAATATAATACCAGATAATAATTTAAAACATTACGTAAAAAAAGAATATAATAAGTTATAAGCTAAAATATTTAGAGTAAGGGCTTATGCGCTAGTATAAGACTAATATATAAATATATAATATAAAAAAAAAGCTTATAAAGAAAGCTTCCGAAGGCTCTTATATCATAAATAGTTATCATAACAGTATATATATTTTTATAATGCTTATAAAATTAAATATTTTAGTTATAATTTTAGTAATATAGTTTAATAATACTTTATAGATTTTATAAAAGTAAATAACTAAATAAAACTAGTAAAATTTATAACATATTTAATAAATAAGTAATATAAATAAGTAAGTAGTTTACTTTAAAACTTACTAAAAAATTAAGAATTTACACATAAATATTTTAATAACTACTTGATAATAAATTATAGAAATTTAATAAATAATTAATAGTACTTTAAAATAAAAGTTATTAAATTTTTAAGTATTAGTAATTAATAGTTATTAAGATTGTATTATTTTAGCTTTTAAATTTACTTTTTCTTAAATATCTTAATAATAATTAATTAATAGTACTTAAAATTTTAATAGCTTTTATTTTAAAGTACTATTAATTACTTATTAAATTTCTAGAATTTATTATTAAGTAGTTGTTAAAATATTCATGTGTAAATTCTTAATTTTTTAGTAAGTTTTAAAATAAGTTACTTACTTATTTATACTATTTATTTATTTATATTACTTACTTATTTATATTACTTACTTATTTATATTACTTACTTATTTATATTACTTACTTATTTATATTACTTACTTATTTATACTACTTATTTATTAAATATGTTAGTAAAAATACTTTGTTAGATTATACTTTTACTAATTTATTTCTTAAAGTTATAAAACTTATTAGTAAATAATAGCTAGTTATTTATTTAAAAAAAATTATAATATAAAAATATATAGCTTAAATGTAAACATAAGTTATAATAAATTATAGTTTTTATATAACTATTATTTAGTATATATAAACTAAAATTAATTTAAGTTAAGTACTTTTAAGTAAATTAATTAAAATAAGAAAATATTTTAAATAGTAAGTATTTAGTATATATAGTTTAGTAGTATTAAAAAAACTTAAATTAAGTAAACTAAATACTAAAATATAAATATAATAATAAGTACTTATTTAAGTTATTTTCTTTCTATTTTTATATAATTAATTACTAACTTTTTAAAAAAAGAAAAAAGCTTCTTTTTTATTTATATATAAAAAGTACCAAAAAAAAGTTCTTTATTTAAAAATATAACTTAATACTAATATATAGTTTAAAAAAATATAAAAACTTACTACTTTTATAAAGTTAATAATAAAATTATATAACTTAATTTTATAAGTTTTAAGTTTTTATACTTTTTTTATACTTTTAAAGTAATTATATTACAAAGCTTAATAGCTTTATATAAAGATTTTTATTTTTATTTTTTTATAAAAAAATTTCTTTTTAATAATAAAAAATATTAAAAGTTTATTATATAAATAAAAAATATTAAAAGTTTATTATATAAATAAAAAACTTTTTTTTACTAATATAGTAGTACTAAATAAATTAATAATATAAAAGTACTAGTTTACTTAAAAAGCTATAATAAAGCTAAAATATAAGACTATAATTTTAGAAATTAAATGAGTTTATTTAAGTATATAATTAATTCTAAAATACTTAAATAAAATAAAATAGTTATTAGTATTATTTACATTTATATAAATTTAGAAAAAAATAAGTATTTAAATAAAGTTAATAAAAACTATATACTTATTTAAAAAAGTAGTATACTTATTTAAAAAAGTAGTATACTTATTTATAAATATTATACTAAGTTTATTACTTTATATTAAATATATAAACTGTTAGCTTTTACTACTACTACTTTTATAGCTATTTTTATAGCAACTTTTATAATAGCTATTTTTATAATAACTTTTATAATAGTTTTTATAATAGTTTTTATAATAACGTTTATAATAGTTTTTATAAAAACTTTTATAATAGCTTTTATAGTAGTTTTTATAGTAGTTTTTATAATATTTATCTTTTATTTTTAATTTATAAGTAGTACTAAAAATATATAAAATACTTTAAAGTAGTAATTTAGTTTTTAAAGTTTTAAATAAAGTAAACTTTAAAGTTAATAAATAGTTTTTTAATTAAAGTTTTTAACTACTATTAAAGTATATACTAGTAAGTTAGTAATAAAACTATATTTTATAGTTATTACTATAAAATAATTAAAAAGATTTAAAGTATATAAAAAAAGACATAAAAAAAATTTATTAACTAGTTTAAATAAATATAAAATAAGTATTTATTAAATTAACTTTATAAAAATATTTATTTTAAATTTTAAATTTTTAAAAAAAGTTTTATAGTTTTATTAAAAAGTTTATTATTAAATAAATAAATTAATTAAATTAATTAGTAAAAAGACCTCTCTAATAAAAGCTTTACTATGCACTTTTTTTATGTTTGTACATTACATCTTTCATGTAAGATTACAAAAACCACCTGTAAAGTATTTGTTGATGACGAATTATGGTACCTTTTCACGTATATTTGCGTGTGATGGTACCTGCAGGCGCACGCGGAGCGACTTGGTGCGGGGTTCGCTTACGGATATCAGGGGGGTGGCCGCTAACCTCGCACTAACGCGGGTCGTTAACCCACCAAAACCGACCCCCCGATATGTGCAAGATATCGTGCTCGCTAACAAATTGTGTGGCGGCAAAATATTTCGCGATGCGCCAAGGAATTCAGGTGACTATTGCATACGCTGAATACGAAGCCGTCTCTGGCCAGATAAAAGGGCGTCGTTCCCCACCCCACCAACCCAGGTCAGATAGCAAGGCGCAGATCCGCTTCTCGCGCGAACCATCCTTTTCGTCGCTACCACAGCGCTGGGATAATGCAGCTTACTCCACTTCTCTTTGGCCTACCCGCCCACCAGCTGTTGGCCCTGCTGCCAGCAGCATTGCTGGGGTTTGTGGTGGCCAAGGTCATCTATCGGCTCTTCTTTCACCCGCTTGCCAATGTACCCGGCCCTAGGCTTGCCGCTGCTACCTGGCTCTACGAAATCTACTACGACCTCGTGCAGGGCGGTCAGTTCGTCTTCCAACTTCGGAAGCTCCACGAGAAATATGGTGCGTGTAGTGCCGGTTCTTGACCATTTCAATCGCCTGTCTGTGGTGCGTCATCTGTCTTATGCTCGATAGGCCCCATCGTTCGGATAACGCCGGATGAGCTTCATGTCAATGATCCGGACCTCATCGACCTCGTATACCCGAGCGGCGGTAAAATTGTCCACAAGGACCCCTACTACACCAGGCAGTTTGGGTGAGTTACGAAGACGCAACCACCTCTTGGTACTTTAGCTAATAACTTTCCAGCCTAGACGAGGTGCGAAACGGTGCCCAACTACCCACATGTACCACGCTGACCATGCCTTTCTCCCTCTCTGCAGTGCTGCTGTTTCACTCCTGATCACCACACCCACCGACTCCGAAGAACAGCGCTCAATCGTTATTTTTCCAAGCAGGCCGTTTCCAAGTTCGAGCTATTCATCCGCAATACAGCGCAGAAGCTTTGCGACGCTCTAGACGATTATGCCGGGAAAGAGCCCGTGGTCCTCTCGACCGCATTCTCGAGCTTCGCTACCGATATCGTAACTGAGTATGCCTTTGCGCGATGCTATCACTTCCTAGACCGGCCAGGCTTCCAGCCGAACCTTCAGACCGCTATGGACGCTTTGGCAGATATGATCCATGTGCTAAAGCTGGCACCGTGGATGCAGAAGCTGATGAGGGCGATACCTTCGTACGTTCACTTGTGTGATTGATTATCAGTTTCCTGGTCCTGATTGTACCATAGATCGTGGTTGCTCCGCATGAACCCGGGCATGGTGGATTGGATGCAGCTCGAAGAGGTAAATATCCCCTCCCGGCGACCCGCATTCCACTGTGCGCTAAACAACTCCGATACTGTTTGGCATTCTTCTCGTAAAAGACAACGGTGCTGATGTATTTGATCCAAGGACGACCGAACCCAAATCGAAGAAACCCGTGCGCGACTTGAGGACCAAAAGGCAGCTAAGCAATATTACACCGTCTTCGACGAACTTCTTAAAGGCTCGCTCCCAGACAAAGAAAAGCATACACAGAGGCTGTTTCAGGAAGCTCTGTTAGTAGTCAATGCCGGCAGCGAAACAACAGCATGGAGTGAGAACGATGAAAATGCCGCTTGTAGTGAGCTTGCTAACGCTTCTTATGACAGGTCTATCCGTCGCAACATATTACCTTCTGTCTCAGCCAGCTACTCTTTCCAAGCTCCGGAAAGAGCTAGAAGGTGCTATTGCCAGCCCTTCAGAGTTACCTTCCCTCCCAACACTTGAAGCCCTACCATATCTCAACGCCACCGTTACCGAAACCCTCCGGTGCTCATACGGCGTCGCCTGCCGCCTTGGTCGCATCTTACCCGAGGAACCTATGCGTCTCACCTCAGAAGTTAGGACCTCCGGGTCCGGCGACCACAATATGAACCGTACTTTCAATTATGTTGTGCCCCCTGGATATCCTGTATCAATGTCTGCTGTGCTGGTACATACGAATCCAGATATCTTTCCTGATCCCTACGCCTTCAAGCCGGAAAGATGGCTCGACGAGGACGGGAATCGGGCGAGGAACCTCGATAAATACCTTTTGAGTTTTTCCAGGGGGACTAGGCAGTGCTTGGGGTTAAAGTAAGCTCTCCCCATCCTGCCGTCGCGGGCTATATCTCCGCGCTGTCTTCTTGTTTCCTTATGCTACACGCCCATATCATGACTCAATCCGTACGAACATGTAATCGCTAATTTGTCTTTCCAGCCTCGCCTATGCGGAACTTTACATCTGCCTAACGGCCATCTTCCGGCGCCTAGGAGATAGGCTCGAGCTTTTCGAAACGACTACTGAAGATATCAGGATGCAGCGCGACGTGTTCGTACCACGACCAAAACATGGAACAAAGGGTATAAGGGTTTTAGTAAAGCAGCTGTAAATAGCATCTGAATTATAAAAGTGATTTAGCTCTTATAGAGGCTTATATATGTTACGTAGCTTGCTTACTTGCTAAAGAGTCTGCTTAAGTTAACATAAGGTTGTAATGTTGCGTAATATTCTTTAGCGATCTCAATACATATATAAGACTAAGGCTACGTAGGTTAGAGTGGGTATTTGACGCGTAACTAATTCCTTAACGCGATACCGCAAGGAAATTTCTAGGCTATAATATTGTCGCACGTCTGTAGTACCTATAACTACTACACCGGTTTAGCTGCAGTGTCAATCACTTGCCCTACACATCGAAGCGCAGCGTCTAATGCACCCTGTATCCACCCATGCGTAAAACTCGCCTGCTCTCCCGCGAAAAAGACCCTTCGATCCCAGTTGGTCTCCATCATAGTCTTCAGAAACTGCTTCTTCTGTGTTGGTCCAAAATAGTAGAATGCACTCCCACCCGCAAGCTCATCGGCTGGAAACACCTGTGACGCGCTAGCCTCTAGCAAGGCGAGTGATCCCGTCTGAGGGGAAATGATGTCGAGGTTCCGGGCTGCAAGCTGGACGCGGCGCTCGGGAGACGCAGCTCCAAGGATCGTGGCATCTTGCTCGAAAGTGTACGCGGCCATGATTGCAACACGCGGGTTTCCACCGTCGAACTGAGAAATCCCCTCTTCTTTCGGAAATATGGTGTGCCTGATAGGCAGATCACACACGATTCCGCGGTCAGTGCCTTGGCGGGCCTTGGTGAAGATTTCTTTCCACCATCGCTGCGAGTACTGGAGCAACACCTTGGTGACTTCCACGTAGCGCACGTCTCGGATGGCCATCTCCTGCTTTGGCGCAAACGCGCGCTCCTATGGGATCGCGAGCACCAGGTATTTTGATTCCACCACGACTTTGGCTCCGGCTTCGTTGTCATAGTACACCTTAATGGGCGCCTTGTCCAACGTGATTTCTCCCTTGCTGTATGATCTGTCTGGCCACCTCAGTGTCGGCCACCTTCTCTGCTGTTCCTTCTCCAACCCGGCTGACATCAATCACTAGCTGTCGATTGTGCTCCTTGTTCATCTTCTCGCTGCTCGTTGTTCGCGAGAGAGTCCCTGATCCCGTCGGGCCACCGCTGGCCGCGACCGCGTTGACGGGGGAGATACCGAGAGGGTGTCGAGCTGCGCTCGGAGGGAGCTGATCGTCTCCTGGAGCTCGGCATTTTGGTTCTTGAAGTATTGTTGTTCTGCTTTGATTACCGCGAGGTCGGTTCTGACACTCTTAATGATGCTGTTCTGGCTTGCGATAATGCTGCTCTGCTGCACTATAGCCTCCTGTAGGTTCGCGATAAGCTTCGCTAATTCTCCTAGCTCGGTGCTTCCTCCCACGCGTTTAGGGGAGATGGATACGCGTGCGGTGGGGAATGGTGGTAGTTCATTCTGCGTTGATTGCACTTTGTTCTGCGACAGTTGCGATGCGGTCATTCCATTTCTGAGCCGCTAGCACCTTTGCGCCCGGCTTCCTTGTGCGTCCTTTGGGTGGGGCCGGAGGTGGTGTTGATGGGATGCGTTCAGGGGTTGAGGTCGCCATCGGGGCTCCGGCGCGACGTTGTGGGGACCGCAGGGGCCACCTTGCAGCGGGAACTAGCTAAGCGAAAGACTAGGATTCGATTAAAAATGTCCGAGATGAATGTCCTCCTCTTTCAACAATCCAAAGCTTTTTCCTACTCCACTCCATCTCCGCAACCCTATGTCCGGAGCGGGTCGGCCGCCCTCCCTGCTAGCGTCATCAAGGTGTTCGTCCACTTCTCTTGAGATATAAGCATATTGGGTTTAGTCGCAAGCGAACTCGCCTTCAGCCCTCACACTTTCGGGCTGTGCAACCAGCCCCACCTGCCTCAAGCAAAGCTGTCCCTACAACCCTTCTCCTGAACTTTCCCGCTTTTAGACCCAAATATTAGATATGGTTTAGTATTCTTGCTTTGTCTGTATACTCGTTAACCTCGATAGCCAGGTATGATCTTCACAGCAGCTGCGTGAGTTGCTTAACCGCCACAACGCCAATCCAGTCGCTGGTTCCTCCTCCCTGCTCGCGTACCCGCCTTCTGCGCCACAACACACCCTTCGTTTAAAGGCAAGTTTAATCACAGTTGGTTTTAGTAGAGCGGCCTAAAACATTAGCAAGCAAACTTAAGACAGAGCAACACGTAACAGAACATGGGCACCACCACGTGATCACAGAAATAGTAGACTATATTTACGAGTGACTAGTATTACAATTTGCACTCCGTTCCTACCTTATATTTATAGCATGCCACCCTAAGAAGCATATAAGGAAAGAGCAATAGTAGGTGGTGGGTGGGGAGGAGGTTAAGTAAAGATGTAGGTTATTGTGAGAGGTTAAGGTGCGACCGCAGCAGCTTGACTACGGTCTCGTGCCCGTTCTCCGCCGCATACGACAGCGCCGTCCATCCGTACTTATCCTTGGAGTCAGTGTCGACTCGATCCGTCGCGAGCAGCAGCTTGACCACCGCCGAGTGCCCGTTCCCCGCCGCATACGACAGCGCCGTCCGTCCGTACTAGCCCTTGGAGTCCGGCTCGACTCGATCCGTCGCGAGCAGCAGCTTGACCACCGCCGAGTGCCCGTTCCCCGCCGCATACGACAGTGCCGTCTGGCCGTACATATCCTTGGAGTTCACGTCGACTCTGTCCTCCGCAAGCAGCAGCTTGACCACCCCCTCATGGCCGTTCTCTACTGCCCAGAACAGCGGGGTCCGACCCTTCGTGTCTTGAAGGTTTGGGTCAATGCCGTCGTTATCGAGTAATAGCTTCACCACCGCCTCGTGCCCGCTTGCGGCTCGTCGTAGTGGCGTCAAACTGAATATATCCTTAGAGTTTGGGTTAACGCCATCTTTCGCAAGCAGTAGCTTCACCACCCCTTCGTGCCCTTTTCCTGCGGCGCTTGACAGCGGCGTCTGACCGACTTTGTCCTCAGAGTCCGGGTCAACGCCCTCCTTCGCTAGCAGTAGTTCCACCACCTCGTTGTACCCGCTCCATGCTGCCCACCATAGTGGCGTCTGACCGTATTTATCCTTAGAGTCCGGATCGACGCCGTCCTCCGTCAGCAGCAGCTCCACCATCGCCTTGTGCCCGTTCCCTGCGGCCCACGACAACGGCGATCTCCTGTATTCGCTGTCCTTAGAATCCAGCCCAGTAGTCTCTCGCAGCGTGGCTGGCAGAACTGAATGGATCCCAAAATATGCTATACTGTGCAGTCTGGAGAATGATCTCAGAAATGGTACCGTATCGCGTTGTTCGCTAATAGAGTCGCAAAGGTGCCATTGGCCCCAATAACGTTTCCGTAGGCCCATGGAAAGGTATTCTTGTACTAATTCAATTACGGAACCTTCTTCACGGCCGGATTTTCGAAGGTGATGGCCCCATTGGCAGGCTGCATAGCCCAACAAAGGATAGCGTGATATTATTTGTTCTTTGTTGACCGGAGAGCCTTTTCTGACTTGTAGCGATACGTCCAGCGTGAGAGGTCGAAACATGAGATATGTGAGGCAGGTATGGGCAATGTAGTTGTGTCCATATTCGAGCGTCTGCTCAAAAATTTTGCGGCGTCCTGCCAAGTACTCGCGCAGACGTGAATGGAAGAGACGGACCGTAGAAGTCTCCGTATCGATTTTTGCTAGGCCCAGGCAACAGTTAAGAAAGCTGCCACGATCTTGGCGGTTATCTCGATCCAGATCATTGTCTTCCTCTTTTACTGCAAGGGCATCAAGAATCTCATCCACAGTGAGAGGACGCTCAGCCAAATGTATCCACGTTAGGATTTTAGTTGCATTAATTTTCGATCCTTTTGGACCCTCAATTCTTTCCATTGTTGCGCCAAATGTCTCTTCGAAGCTCGACTGTAATGAATTCAGTTTATTTCGTCGGGCGGTTATCGTTTCTCCATCGAGGATAAGGTCGATATGAAGTACAGCTAGAAGAAATCTGCAATGAAGTCAACATGTGGAACGCCCTCAGCGTAAGAGATATTGACGAACAATCCATCAAACATCTCTAGCAGTTTCTGGATAATCTCTTCTTTCAGCTCGTCATTCATAATATCAGGCCTGTTCTTTCGATCATCTCCGATTCTCCATTCAGCGAAAGCTCGAACGTCAGATTCACGAGCTTCAATAGAGATGGTATATGCGTTTAGCTCACACCCATTTAGCATAGACTGAATATGCGGACGCGCAGTACATATCAATCGAATAGAGTTCACTTTTGAATGAGCGCGGGTGAGGTAAGTCAAAAGTCTCTTTACATGGCTGCACTCGTTGAGCGCATCGATGCAGATGTATGTCTTCCTGAAAGCCATGCAGGCCTCACAAAGCATCTCTATTGTTTAGTCAATCGAACGCTCTTCGTGTTGATGGTAGTCCCAAATCTCTTCGATCCCTTTGGGAATTTTGAGCGGGGGCGGGAGCAGTTGTTTTATGATTGCACCAATAATATTTCTCGTGGTTTGCCGAATCTCATCGTTGAAGTCCAGATATATGTAGGCGAATCCCATTTTCAGCGAGCCCATGGGGATTTCTTTCAGCGAGCTCATGTAGATTTCTTTCAGCCAATCAATGAGAACGGATCTGGGAAAATCAGTTAAAGATCCTTTTGCAAATCAGCTTACATACATAGCCACAGTCTTCCCAGCACCCGGAGATCCGAATGCGCAAAGCGCGAAACCTCCTGACGGATCTAAACGCCATTTCGAGAATTCTTCCAGTAGCGATTTGCTAGTATAAGGTAATTTGCGAGCTTCTCTAATGCCACCATGCTTTTTCCAAGGCTCGAGAGGGGAAAGCCACCTGAAAAGTGCTTCTTTGTGTTGGACTGAGACATTGTTAGAAACCTAGTAAACTGAAGCAATAGTCACGTACATTGTTAGTAGCCTCTTGACGCATCAACCTTTTCTTCGATCACGTTCATTTTAGTTTCCACTGCCGAAATATACGTTAGAATAGAGACTGTTGATATCTTCACAAGCTATATGATCAGGTGACTAATAAGTCGGTATTTTCGTACTCACGCTTCTCTAGTTCCTCCAATACCTTTGCTGCATCATTTGTCCTCACAACCTCTTCTTTTTGTATAACTTCCAAGAGCTCTTTGGCATATGCAGCCGCCGTTGCGGCGGCATATCTCTGCCAGATTTTGTGCTTATGAGTATCAGAATAGTCGCAAATTCCTCGTATAACGAGACACGGAAAATTGTTCATCAACCCCGCTGCTTCCATCTCAAAGCACAGTATGTTGTATTTCTTCCGAAGCTTCTCTCGCGTGGCGCCATGCCTCATCACCCGGTCAGCAGAAGCAATGGTACCATAGTGGATGACAGGGTCATTTGTTTTTCGAGGCTTTCTAGCGACTAAGCGCGCTTTATCGCAGTTCGGACAGGGAAGTTTAGGACCGTCAGGGTCGTTTCCAGACGTGTCCTGGCTTTGTTTGGAAGTATAGGATATCTGTCCTGGTTTTATATGCTCGTAGTCCGCTTCGAACAACTGATCACGTTTGGAGCCCTGATACTTGTACATGTCCTCGAAATCTGGATTTACATCTTCCGACTCCAGCGTCTTTTTGACCATCTCAGAAACATATCTTGAGACTGCATTGCGTTTAATCTCATGTTTACTCCGTAATTTCGACACAGCGTTTGTGAGTAGGTTGGGTGGCGTGTTTAACAAGCCAGTATGTTCGAATTCGCCGCCGGTGACCACTTTTCCGCGATCATATTTCACAACTCCGCCTACGAGCTCTGTAAGTCTAGGCACTTGCGATACCATTTAATAACATCCTACCAAGCTCTCCTTCGGGAATGCTGACAACGATGTCGCCGAGTCGAATGTCTTCGTTTGGAAGCTTGTTGGGGTTTGGTGCCCCTCCTCCGATACCCACCATCAACCCAAACCGAATTCTGGGAAAGCTTCGAAGCATATCTGTTGCCACCTTGGCCGCAGGCGTTACACCCGTAGACCCACCGGGAAGGCAAGCTATGACAACATTGTGATCTCCAATGCGGCCTAAGGTATATATGTTTTCATCACCTTGAGCTCGATCAAGGTCTGGATGCACCTCGTCGAGCATTCCATTCGATGCCGCTAATTCGATATGAAGAGCGCATATCCACCCCACAATGTAGTCATCTCTTGTGAGCTTTCTTTTGACAAAAGGTTTGTTAGTGTTTCTTCTCAAAAAAGGTAGAGGCCGAGGTATCATACATGCTTGAACTGGTCGTCATGATGGATCCTTCTACACGACTCCGTGATGGTGCATATCACGACCCGGAAAAGTGCGTATTTTCGAGGAGGGATGGTGAAACCAAGCCACAAAGTCTTGTGCACAATCTGCACGCCGTGCGAACCAATAGAGAGAAGAAATCGGTACAAATTAGGGTGAAGTGCCAATACGCGAGATTGGTAGAGCGAGACCGCACGACTTGGCTTTTGAAATTGTTTACGGACAAAGGAGTTGTCCAGTAGGTTGTGAGTTCCAAAGATAACGAACAATTCTGCTGAACACTATCTCGAGATGTCTTCAGCTGCCTAACCCTAGGAAATTTTGGTCTGGAGCGCCAAAGGTTTGGTCTGGCGCTGAGTTTCATGGATAGGCACCAATGGAAAGTGGCCACGTCTCATCATCCAACAACTCTGGCATATCTGCTTCAACCGCAAGTTTTCCCGTGTGATTAGTCGCACGAATGGCTCGGTTTCCACCTTAGCGTTTCCCGGTGACGGTCTATACCCTGAGATCGACCGCGGGTTACTTCTAATGAAAAGTAACACAGCCACTATGAATACTCGAAGTCTACACCACAATGATACTATTTTTGTAAAAGCAGACTGGATTGCTGATGGGGAAAACAAGTCTCCTTTGGCTCCTTCTAGAGTATCGCTGGTCTTGTTCAGTGTTTCGAAACAATCTCTTTGTGCTAGGACTTCCTTCTGGTATGGTGAAATTCATCGAATTTTGACGCTTGCTTGTAATTTGATAAAGACACATGTTATAACTTTATGCATCTATAATTTCTTTTCTCTATGTCATGGAGGGGTTATGGGGCCAACACGAATATATGGGGTAGTGTAACCGAGTGCAGTCAATCCATGTGGTAGAGACTCCATGCTGAATTAAGGGCTATCTAGATGATGTATATATATGTAAAGGGGTGACTAGGCAGATGAGTGCCAAGCAGATTACATGTAGGCTGCAAAGCAGCTAGTGTAGGCAGATGTAACTTAGTGTAGACAGTAATGGACCAGTGTAGGCTACAGCACCAATCAATGCTCGGTGACACACCCCCTCAGCCTGTACGAGCCATAGTATAGGCTGTAAACGAATGATGACGCTCAAAGGAAAGGGCGCTGAGCCTAAATCGGCAATTTGGATAGGAAATTGAGAGTAATAAGAGCAACCAATAAATTTAAAGAACTAATTCTATTACTAAAGTTCTACTACAGCTGTTAATAGTAATAGCTATTTAGTTTTTATAGTTAATTTTATAACCAAATATTATAGAGTTGTTTTTTAATTAATTACTTTATTAAATAATCTAAATAAATAACTTTAAAAGCGTTTTTTAGTAGTAAAGTTATTACTAAAAGCTATATTAAATATACTATAAAACTTAGGTTTATATTTTATTTATATTATATTAAAATAACTTATAGTTAATAACTTATTTATATAATATATTTTTTCTAGTAAATATTTTAGTATTTAATTAGTATACTTAAAATACTTTTATAAAAAATATATTAAAATTGTAATATTAGTATATAGTTATAAGTAATATTAAGTTTTCTAATAAAATTTAAATAAGTTAATAAACAAATTTACTACTAATAAGTATATATATACTTAGTATTATATTTTTATTTAAATACATAAGTAAACTTATTAAATAGTAAAGCTTTTAAATCATATTTATTAGTAAGTACTTTAATATTAAATTTATTATAAATCTTACTAATAAAAAAACTTATAATAACTAAAACTTTTTTAAATTAATTTAAATTTATAGAAATTAATTAAGTTTTTTTATTTATTATAATTAATAGTATTATAGTAATGTATTTTATGAGTAAGCTATATAAATAAATAAGTTATATACTTTATTAAAACTTTAATAATACTATTAATTATACTATAATATATTTACTTACTAACCTAAAATTAATTTCTTAAGAAGCTAGAATATAGCTTGCTATTTATACTCTTAATATAGACTAAATTTATAGTCTCTAAAATACTATATATATTTATAATATACTTTTTATAAGCCTAAAGACGCAACGCGATGGAACTACTTTATAATATAATTATATACCTAATTTAATAAAGCTTATAGTCTCTAAAGAAAAAATAATAAAGAAGTATATTTTTAAGCTAAATTTAAGAAGATTTGCTTCTTTACTAAATGCTATTTAAGAGATAGCTAATAAGCTACTAGTTAAGTAAGAAATAGACTTAATAAATATAAATTAGCTACACGCCTTTATTAAGTATATACTAGAGATTTAAATAAAGTATAATTAGAAACTAGACTATAAGTATTATAAATAGAAAGAACTAGCTATTATATAAGGCTAGTTTAATCTTATATGTAACATAAAAACTAAATATAGTATATAAAATAAAGATATATATAACTTTAATAAATCTAACTTCTAAATAGGTATAATAACTTAGTAAAAAGTTATTATAGACTCTAAAAAATAGAGTTAACTAAAGACTCCTTAGTTAGATAATTATAAATAGATTATAATAATTCTAGCTATTAGCATACTAGAGTTCATAATTCTATTCTTTATTATTTATAAGAATAAGAATTATTTTTTTGTTTAATGCTAAGAACTTAATATACCACATTAATAGTAATTTAGTGTCTCTAATAATAGCTAGATAACTAATAAGCTTAGTTTTATATAGTTAAAGTACTTTAACATGTATATAAAGAAGTATAGTATTAGTATATACTAATTATTAATTATTAATAGCTATAAGAGCTATAACTCTTTTGTATTTATAAAATACTATAAAAAAAATAAGATTATTACTTTATATATACTAGCACACTTATTACATATCTTATAATTACTAGATATGGGTTGTTTTTTGCTTTTAAAGACGGCCTATAAGCGCCAAGTTAAAAAGCTAATATATAACTAGTTTAATTATATTATTAAACTAGAGTTCTTACTAGCATTTTATAACGTATTTAACGTGTTAATTACTAAAAGTAATATTTAAGAAAGCTTTTAAAACACTAGTCTAGTTTTATTTAATCTAGATAAGGTAATATTAAAGCTTAATATTTAATTACATATACTTATATTATCTACTAATTAAGAAATTACTTAGTAGTTAAAAACTCCTAAAAACTATTATAAATTTAGGTTGTAAATGAAGCTAATTACTAATAAACTAAATAGCTTACTCTTTTCTTTAAAGAATAAATACTAGTAGTTTATTAAAGATATTCTTATAATAGCTTAAAAAATAGTACTTATATATAATTATATTATTAAGCTTAAAGTAGTTAATAAGACTATATTTTAATAAAAGTAATATAAAAGAAAGTATATTTAAAAAGAAAAAGTACTTAGCTTTAGTATTAGCTAGAATAAATCTACTAAAAACCCTACTACTATAAGTTCTAGTAGTAAGAAGGGTTGTAAGAAAGTAAGAATAAATAAAGCTAAATTAATTTAAAGATATTATTGCTGAGCGTAGCGAAGCTTCTTTCTATTCAAATGGGGGGGTTTTCAATGCAAAACTCCGCCGAAATAGCACCGAGGTTTCTTGCATTCTTGTTGGTCAAAAAAAATCGATGTCATGTGATTGGGCTCTAGTTACTGCGCCAGAGGAACACCAAAACTTTTTCATGCGACCAATACTTATTGCTAGAAACGCGATCTCCTACTAGTTGGACATACAATTCGCTGGCTTGGCATTTCTTTACTGTATATAGCTTCTACTTGCCCTCTAGATTTTCAGGTCTGTAATCCAATCTTGTTCAGTTTCTCAATCTTTACAAGCTCCAATCCTGGTAACAATACTTCAACGCCTTAACTATCTCTCACGTAGCTTCTCTGACGCTGCTTCTCTTCTGATGCTGCTTCTCTTCTGACACTGCTTCTCCTCTATCGCTGCTTCTCTCTCTATCGCTGCTTCTCTCTCTATCGCTGCTTCTCTCTCTATCGCTGCTTCTCTCTCTATCGCTGCTTCTCTAACGCTACTCCCCCCCGCTGCTTCTCCGACGCTACTTCTCTCCCGCCGCCCCTCTGACGCCACCCCCCCAACGCGGCTCCCCCAACGCCACTTCTCTCCAGCTGCTTCTCTGACGGCCCTGCTTCTCTAACCGCGGCTTCTCTAATGGTGCTGCATCTCTGCAACTACTTCCCTGACGCTGTTCCTCTAACGCGGCTTCTGTGACGCGGCTTTTTAACGCTGCTCTTCTCTCACGCTGGTTCTACTTCTCTCACGCTGGTTCTCTCACGCTGGTTTTCTAACGCTGGTTTTCTGACGCTGCTTCTCTGACGCTGCTTCTTGGACGCTGCTTCTTGGACGCTGCTTTTTGCACGCTGCTTTTCTAACGCTGCTTCTCTGATGCTGCTTTTTGGACGCTACTTCTTGGACGCTACTTCTTGGACGCTGCTTCTCGCACGCTGCTTTTCTGACGCTGCTTCTCTGACGCTGCTTCTTGGACGCTACTTCTTAGACGCTGCTTCTTAGACACTACTTCTTGGACGCTGCATTTCGCACACTGCTTTTCTGACGCTGCTTCTCTGACACTGCTTCTTGGACACTACTTCTTGGGATGCTTCTTGGACGCTGCTTCTTGGACGCTGCTTCTTGGACGCTGCTTCTTGGACGCTACTTCTTAGACGCTGCTTCTTCGACACTACTTCTTGGACGCTGCTTCTTGCACACTGCTTTTCTGACGCTGCTTCTCTCCTGCTGCTTCTCTCCTGCTGCTTCTCTCCTGCTGCTCTCTCCTGCTGCTTCTCTCCTGCTGCTTCTCTCCTGCTGCTTCTCTCCTGCTGCTTCTCTCCTGCTGCTTCTCTCCTGCTGCTTCTCTCCTGCTGCTTCTCTCCTGCTGCTTCTCTCCTGCTGCTTCTCTCCTGCTGCTTCTCTCCTGCTGCTTCTCTCCTGCTGCTTCTCTCCTGCTGCCTTTCTCATGCTACTTCTCTATGACTCCTCTTTTCACGTAGGTCATCTTATACTACTTGTTGCTGAGCGTAGCGAAGTCCTCTAACATTTATGTTAGCTTTAGTATTTTAATAACTACAGTAGAACTAAGCATAACACTTAAATATACAAAATTAATAAAAATAGTATTATAGAATTTAGTAGTAATAAGAACAGTACTATAACTAATAATACTATTAAATAATAATATTATAAATAATAGTACTTTAATAAGGTCTTAATAAAGTGTATAGTTTACTTATTTATATAACTTACTCATAAAATACATTAGTACTTTGTTTTTTATTAATTTAGTATTTAAAAAAAGTTAATAGTACTTTATTACTAAAGTTTAAAATTAAATATAGTTATAATAATTATAAAAACTTAAAATATTTATATTATTATAATAGCTATAAATGTGTTTTTATAAGTAATTTATAAGTAATTTATAAGTAATTTATAAGTTATTTTATATTTTTATTTTATATTTTAAATTTAATTAAGAATTTTTTAGTATTAAATTTGTATATAAAAATCTAAATAATAAAAGTTATTATTATAATTTTTTATCTTAAGTTTTATAATTAAAAAAAGTACTTTTATTATAATATAAAAATTAACTATTATAAATAGTAATAAAATAGTAACTTTAAAAAAATACATTTTTATAAAAAAAAGTAGTATAAAAAATATATGTAAAGTATAAAAAAAATAAAGTTAACTAAAATTATATTAAATTATATATAAAAATACTTTAAACAAAAATTAAAGTATATAAAAAATGGTATTTAAATATATAACTAATTATAAAATAAAACTTAATAAAGTAAATTAAAAAAAATAACTACTTCTTTTAGTAGTATTTAATATACTAAATATAAGTATTTATTATATATATAATATTATACTAAAAGTTTTTATATATAAATTGTGTACTTTTACAACACGAAAATTTACATTAATTATAAACATTTATTTTTTAATAATTATGTAGTTTTTTAGTAAAAAAATTAGTAAATTTTATATTTTAAATAAAGAGCTATTATTTAATATATGCTTGTTAACTATTTTAAAATTAAAAACTAGTATTACTTAAAAGAAACTAGTAGCTAAATTTAACTATAAAAAGTAGATAATTACTAATACTATTAAATATTAGTAACTTTATAAAATAACTAATTTCTTATTTTAATTTAAATATTTCTAGTTTCTTAATAATTAGAAAAAGTGTGCTACTTTTTATTTAGTTTAAAATTTTCTAAAAATAAAATATAAAAACATTATAAAAAAAGTAGACTTTTTTAATATAAATTAAACTATAGTTTATTATATACTTAAAACTAAAAGCTTTTATAAGTTTAAATGAAAAAAAAATTTAAGCTAATACTTAAAGTAGCTAAATTAAAACTTAAATTTACTAAACAGTACAAAAAGTTTAAATTTTAAAAGTATATAATTAAGTTCTTAAACAAGAACTTTATTAAATAAAGTTTTAGTAAAAATATAAAATAGTACTTTTACTTTATATATAAGAAATAGGCTTATAAAATTATTATTTTTAAAAAAAAACTTAAAAAACTTTTTTAAAATAGTATAAAGCTACCTCCAAGGAACTTCTAATAGTAAAATTAAAAAAAGTAAATTAATTATTATAAAAAAAAACTTTACTTTAAAAAAAAAAGCTATAGTACTACTTTTTATATTAAAATACTAAAAAAGAGTTTAATTTTCTATTATTAACTAAAGTATATTTTCTAACAAAATAACACTTCTATATATATAATAAAGAAAATAGTTAAATTCTTAAAAAGTTATAAAATTTAAACTTTTAAGTAGCTTCTATATCTTTTAAATTTTAATTTTATTAAGTATATTTAGTAGGTATTAAAGAAAATAGTATATAAGCTTTATTTAAAAATAAAAAGCTTTTTATAAAACTTTAAAAAAAAGTTTAATAAAAGCTATTAAATAAGTTTTTTTATAAGTTAATAAAGTTTATGTTTTAAAAGCTAAAAACTATAATGTATTTCATAAGTGAGTAAGCTACCTAAGTAAGTGGGCCACTTTTAACAAGAATTACCTTTTCTTTAATAACTTTACGAAAACTTAATATAGTTTAATAAAATTTTAGAATTATCTTTTTAAATACTAAATATAACTAATTCTAAATTTGCATCATAATAGCATTACGTAATCATAGGTTATTAAGCTTAGAATCTATTTTACTTTAAAATGTATTTTAGCTATTTGTGGTTATAATATTACCTAATAATAAATTATAAAACTCAAATTTACCCTATTTTATATATAATTTAGACTATATTATGATTTTATAGTAGTAGAATAAGTAGATTTTTAAGAACTCTAAGTAAAAGTAGGTTTTAGCCCCTACTTTTTAATATCTTAAAAACTACTAATACTATGGCTTTAAAATTTTAATACATTATAAATTTAGGTTTAAATACTTTGTATTTAAGTTTTGTAATTTATTATTAGGTAATATTATAACTAAAAATAGCTAAAATGCCTTTTAAAGTAAAGTAGATTCTAAGCTTAATAGCTTATAATTACGTAATACTATTATGATGCAAATTTAATATTAGTTGTATTTAGTATCTGAAAAGCTAATTCTAAATTTTTATTAAATCATATTAAGTTTTCGTAAAGTTATTAAAGAAAAGGTAATTTTTGATAAAAGTGGCCCACTTGCTTAGGTAGCCTACTTACTTATAGAATACGTTATATAAAATAAAGAACTAATAAATAAAATATTAAAATACTTAGTTTATTATATAAAAAATTAAGTTTATAAAATAGCTTATATAAATTAATTAGCTTTAATTTTAAAGTTATAAACATTTTAAATTTTTGCTTATATAAGTAATGTTTAGAAACTTTTATATATAGTTATATAAAGAAATTTTTAAAAATATAAAATATTAAATAACTTGTAGTTACTTTTAATTTTTTATAATTACTTTAAAACCAAAAAGTTACTTTTTAATAAAAAATTACTATTAAGTAAAATAATTTAATATTATTTTATTAATTACTTTTTTACTTACTTTTATTTTATTAATTTTTTTTTTAAAATTAATAAGCTTTATTATATATTATTTAACTAAAACATACTTATATAGTAATATTAAAATTAGTAAATAAATGCTTTATAATAATATAAGTACTTAATAAATAAATAAAAACTAATATTAAATTAATTTTAATAAAAACAACTAATTAAAAGTTTATAGCAATATAATAAAAAAAATAAAAGTTTTATTTTAATATTAAGTTAAGTAAAAGTAGTAATAAAAAAATAATAAGTTTATTATTTATTATAAAATAAACTTATGTAGTTTAAAACTATAATAAATAATAATAATATTATAATAAATAAAAATAATTAAAAGTATAATAGTAAAATATACTTATTAGTAAAGTTTAATAAAAATAAAATAAAAACCTTAAAATATTTAAAATAGTAATAAATTTATACTACTAGTTTAACTAATTTTTATTTATAATAAACTAAAATAAAATTTTAGTAATAAAAAAATATAATTAAAAAAGCTATACTAAAGGTTAAACTATTATAAAAAAAACCTAATTATAAGTACTTTTTTTATATAAATATTATATAAATATTATATAAATATTATAAATAGTATAAGTAGTAAGTAAAAGTAATAAAGTAATTTTTTATATATACTATTTATACTATAATTTAAGTACTAGTACTTAACTTAATTTATATATAGAACTTATAACTAAAGTAATAATTAGTAAATTTACTAAGTATTAAGTACTTATATACTAGTATAAAATTATTAGTTTTATATAAAATTAATTTTATTACTTTACTAAATTCTATTTATATATAAAGGGTGCAGCTAAGTGTATAATAAAAATATAAATTTTTTTTAATAATTTTATTAAAATTACCTGTTATTAACAAATAGCTATAAAACTAACTAAATAGGTGTAAATAAAATTAGAATTTTTTACTAATATTATATATAAAAGTTATTATTACTTTAATATTTAATATAGAAATTTATAATATATTTAAAGTAGTTAGTATAAAAATATTTAGTTATATATTTAGCTATCTTAGGATTAAATTATTAAATTAACTATAGTTATTTTTTATAGCTTTCTTTATAGACTTTAAAGAGCTTATTATAGTTTAACTATTAATAAATTCCTTTAGCCTTTTAAAACAATACTTAATTAGATATAAGTTAAGTAAATAAAAAAAGTATAAAGCAAACTTAATTAAATTTTCTTTTATAATATAGCAAAGGTATTAGCAAGCTAATTAATATAATTATATATTATTTTCTATTAAGTAAATATAGAATTTCTAGTTTTTCTCTTATATTACTTTATAGTATAGAAATACGTGCTTTTTTAATATGTTTTTAGTATACTAGATTACGTTCATTCTAGGACCAAAGTTATATATAAAAAGCTTATATTTAAAAACCTAACTAGGCTTTACTTTATTTTTTATTCTCTTTTTACTCTTATTAGATTTTTTTTTCTAAATTTTTGCGTTATAAACAGTAACTTTTTTATTAATTTTACGTAAAGTTTTATACTCTTTAATTTTTTTAATAAAAGCTTATTTTTACTACTGAGTGTAGTAGTCTTTATTTTTCTTATTAACTAAAATAAACTTTTTATTTATACGCTTCTAGTCCTTTAAAAAAAGCTTTACCTATATAATATAAAGTCTTTTATATACGTAATTTACTTTATAAAATATAGTAACATAAATTATAAAAGAGAACTAAAATAAATTAACGTGTATATTAAAGTTATTTAAATTAATATTATAGCTATAAAGTACTATAGCTTTTTTCTTACTACTTTAAATATTACTACTACTAAAAGACTTTAAAGTCTTGTTATAATATATAAATATAAGCTTTAGAAACCTAAGATTATATTTTTTTAAGTAGTTAATATAAATAAATAACTTAGCTCTCTCTATTCTTTTTATTTAAAATAGTTTTTTTTAGCTATATTTTATATATAATTACGTAAAAATACTTAAAGTCCTAGTGTTTTTTAATAACTTTTTTAATAATTACTTTATATATATTAATATTAATTTTTTAGAGAACTAGTTTAATAGCTACTATTATTTTAATATTTTTTTTAATTATTATTTTTTATATCTATTTAAAGACTTTACTATTGTTTTCTACCTTTAGTTTTTTACTAAAATACTTAGATTTAAGGGGTATAAATATTAGTATAGCATTAAAATTATTATTACTAGTATATTTTTAATTTTATAATAGATATTATTTGCGTAGGCATTAGGAAAAAAATTCGTAGCTAAGAATTTTATATTCATGCTATTCTAGCATTTCCGGTATTTTTAAGTATTTAGTGGTATTTAGCTGCTAAACGTGACTTCACCCATAACTCTACTATAAACTACAGCTAATTATAACTTTATTTAAGTATTTAGTAGTATTTAGCTGCTAAATACGACTCTACTTATAACTCTACTACAAACTATAGCTAATTATAACTTTAAGTATAAGTATATAATAAGATGCTATAAAATGCTATGAAATACTATAATATATATAAATCTTAATAGAGTACAAACAATAGCCAACATACGTAATAAGGTTATATTAAACTAATATAAGACTATAGAGTTTTTAATTTACTTTATTATTATATATACTACTCTACTATATGGAATTTACTAGGATATATATTGCCTAGATAGTATATAAGTAACTTGCAGTAGTTATAGTATACTAATAGTAGTACTATATAAAGTATAACTATTATCTCATTATCTCTTTTTATAATAATTTCTTAAAATTAAATCTCTAAAATGCTTAGTGGAATATATATACTACTTATATTTCTAGAAATATAGGTTTATATTTATCTAGTGCTGTTGCCATATCTACATTCTTCTTATTACTATATACTAACTTTTATACTATCTTAGTAAATTCTGTTGACTTTACTATCCTCTATTTAATACTAGACTTACTATTAACTAAGATATAACTATAGTAATATAGTTCTATTTATTCTTACTAGTTTATCCTAGTAAATATCTACTTAATCTTTGTGTACTTATAGCTTAGTTTTATTATAATAATATAGTTTACATGCTGTACGTTCAGTGCTAGTGTAACTAATATAAAAGTATAAAATAAAATCTATCTAAAGTTATTATTTTTAAATAGTTATAAAGCTTTATTTCTCTTATTATTATTTATACTAGCTGTATAGTAGAGGACGGATCTGTCGCTATACGTATAATAAAGTCTATTTTTCTAAGCAGCTAATATAAGAGGGTTATGAGTTATAATAAGAATCTTATATTATAAGCTATCTCTTTTCTTCTGTCTCTTAATATTAGTACATATAGTAAGAGCGGCCTTAAACTTTATATTAGATTTAAACTAGTTATTAAAGATTATAGTAAAGAATACACTCTGTAGTTTATTAACTTACTTTCTAATAAATACGTTTATAGTTAAGCAACTTCGTTAACCCTTTGTAACTAAAGGCGTGTTATTATTTTAGTATTTAACTACCTAGGCTATAGTTACTACCGCTCTTATAGTATAATAGGATTCTGAGATAATAATACTAAGCCTATTAGATTCTAAACTTAGGTCTTTTCTGCTTGCTTCTTACTTATCTATAAGCTTAATATATTTATGCTTATTTTCTATCTTAACTTTCTTCTCTAGTCTTCTAATAATAGCCGCTTCATTCTGAGTGGGCTTAATATATATAGTGTTGAGCTTAAAAATACTAACTTTTAAAATAACTAGCTTACTATTAAACTAATATGTTAATTCTTTTCTATATATTTAAAATATTAGCACCACTCTGCGAATGAATGTGGCTAGTTTGCTATATTTAAAGTCCTATATTATAGCATATAAATTAGTTTTCGTCTTCTTATAAAGATAACTAAATTTCTTTATTTTTATCTTAACGTTATCATCCGTAAGTTCACGTAGAATTCTAAATAGACTTTTTTTCTTAATCTAGGCCTATTAATTACGCTTTAGTCCGGTCATGATAAATCTTAGTGGCTGTATTAAGTTACTATTATTAGATATACCAGACATATTTTATATAGCAGGGTTATAATTATACACCCTATAATATTTCTTAATAGCGTTTTTAATAAAGTCTATTATAATATTACTATTTATGTCTAGATAGTACTCGTTCTAGAATATACGTCTAACCTATATAATAGGCTGATAAATGTGTCTAACTATAGAGTTCTTCTTTCTAGAACATAACTAAGTAGTCTATTACGTGTAGGTTAACTTATTTTTTAGTCGTAACTTAATATAACCTCACGTTATAACTATTATAAAGTAAGTAGAGTATTATAGCGCTTTTATTAGCATAGCGTTATACTCTTTAGTATATAGTCCTATAAATATAGCTTTACTCTATAGGTATATTTATACATTCTTATTAACTATAAATATTTAATTCTTTTTTTTATATTGTTCTTTGTTAGACTAGTTGACGTTTTTATAGATCTTTATTAATTTATCTAGTATTAATTTACTAGAGAGCTCGTCAACGTTAAAACTAGGTATATAAATTATAATTTAAAATAGGAAAGAGTATTACATAATCACGCTATTTTTTAGTATACGTCTAATATCGTTCCGGAAACTAGGTAGACTGGAGTTAGGTATAATAATAACTATAATATCTTACTATAGCTTAGTAAAGTAAAGATTCCTGTTATATTACTTATAGTAGTATATAAGTAGCTATAGTTTTACGCTTAGGTATATTACGTTAAGTAGCTATAATTTAGATAGGTAAAGAGACTAATCCTAACGTGCTCTAGCTCACTCTACATTTATTATATTCTAATAATAAAAGTAGTTTATAAAATAAAAAGTGATTAATATTATTATCTTTTTTAAGTTAGGTAAGTTTATATTAATATTACCTTCTACTATAGTCCTCTCTTATATAAATACCTAAACTATAAATGCTAGCTGGTATGAGTTAATTTTAAAGTTAATATTAAAACTCTAGTTTAGAATCTTAATTAGATCTATCTCTGTAAGTGCTTTAAGATTAATAAGTAAAAAATATCTATAAATAAGCTCTAAGTTTACTTCTTATACGTAAATAAAAAGGCCATCTAAATTATCTAAACCGGCTTAATAGAGAGATGTGAAAAATTTTTACTTATTAAGCTCATACAACTCATCCGTATTAATATCCTAGTAATTAAAATTATTATTTAGGATATTATACTCTTTATTATTATTGTCCGCCTTATTATTATTATTATTTCTATTATCTAAAGTATTATTCTCTTTTTTACTATTAGAACTAGAATTAAAATTACTAGGCGTGTATATGCTATTATTATTTATTTTATTATTATCTATATTACTATTAGTTAATATAAATTTATTTTTAGAATATTTATTAGAGTAAACCTCCTCTTCCCTATTATTTCTTAATAGTAAATAGTATAAGACTATCCGTTTTATCTCTTATCTATATAAAAGTAGTTTATTATTACTATTATTACTATTAATATATATTACTATTTTATACTTTCTACTGCTTCCTTTATAGGTTTAGGGTGTAAACTATATTATAGAAATAAAAAGTTACATCTTAATAGTATTTATAAAATAAATATTTAGAGGTAATAGTAGTATTATAAGTATTATAGTTTATACACTATTTCTTACTATCTAGTTAAGAGCTATATTTAGGTTAGTATTACTTTAAATAACAAGATACTCATACTTCCACAGCGCTAGATATATACTATTTTTAGGTATATTTATATAATAAAACTTTTTATAAACCTCTAATTCTTTTCTTAGCTTCTCTAATAAAGTAATTTATTTACTTTTAGATAAGATATATAAGACTTTAAGTATTTTAATTACTTTTAATGTATTATCCTTACGTATATTCTAGATTTTAATTAAGATATTTTTCTTACTAACAGGTACACATACCGCCTAATTAATTAAATAAAATAAAGTATTATATAATAACTATTTAATTAAGTTCGTCTGTTAGGGTACACCCTGCTAATAGAATAATATTATTTAGGTTTAGTAACTAGATTTAAGTAGCAGCAGGTCTATAAGTAGAAATATAAATATTAAAGTTTATATCTATATAAATTAAAAACCACCCTGTATTCTCCTTGTATTATTTATATATATAGTTTCTATTATTCTTATAATTATATATATTTTCTACTCTTTTGGTGCGTTGTTAAATTCTGGTATTTTAACACAAAATTCTATAATATATTTACGTTTTATATTATCTAAGTTATTATAATAGGTTATATTCTTAGGTTTTATTTTAAGTATAACTCTTATAATTTTCTGCTTTAAACTATTATACTACTAAGAACTTAATCTAAAGTCTTTAAAGAACTCTGTATTTTTACTTAGTTTCAGGTATATTTTATACTACTCTAGTAACTTTACTTATAAACTAGCTATTATTACAGTACTTTATCAGCAACGTATATATAATAATAGGATATATAAAAGTATATTAATAAACGTTAAATTAAAGAATGTAGTTATTAGTTAACAGTTCAGTCAGAACGGCGCTAGTATTAAGTATTAAAATAAATTATTAAAAACAAATATATAATAAAGTATAAAGATATAGTAAAAAAACACGGTAAAAAAACGCTATAAATTTACTTTAATTAGTAATAATACCCGTAATCTAGGCACATATACTAATAACTTCTATAATAAAAGTAATATATAATAAGCTATATTTCTTATTATTTTCTTATTATTATAATTACTACTGTTATCAGGCAGTCACCTGCTGATTTTATGAATTAAAACTTAAAATCTCTAGTTTTCTCTTATAGCAGCATACAGTATATTATAGTATACTAATAAAATTATATTATAATTTTATGATTTATAGGAACTATTTTATCTAGTCTGCTTTATAATATAGGCTAAACAGTAGTCTAGTACTGCTAGGCTCTTATAGTTTTTAATATAAGTAAGTCCAAGCATAACCTATATACACCTATATTTAACTTATATATTCTTAATAGATATATATGCTAGTATTTAAGCTTTTTAGCCATAACAAAATAATAAGAATAGCTGTAATTAGGTAGAGTCTTAGTAAAAAAGTAACTACTCATTTTAACACAACATATAGAACGTTTCTAGTATTATTATTATTATATAAAGTTAGTTAAGATGTGTGTTATTAATATCCGTAGGGCTATCAGCATCCATATATAGAATATATAATAATATAAAGTAACTAGTACTTATCCGTTAATACTTATTATAAAGAGTAATATGCTTTACTTATCTCTATACTACTAAAAACCTTTATCTTATATTATTATCTTATATAGTGGGGGATTTCCGGCCTCTGCCAAGCCTTTAAGTAACTAGAAGAAAAAAATATTTTTTCTAGTTATTATATATCTCTTACTTACTATATATAGTATCTTATATAGTAATAAGAATACGTAGGTGTAACAGAGGTATATGCATAAAATATAATAATTAGTATATACTTTAAACCTATATAATATACTCTTTATTACGAAATCTTATATAAATTAGTATTTTATTATAATTTACAGCAGTAAGCATGTACTATTAGTATATATTTATTAATTATTTATATTATCTACCCTATTCTACTAAGACGCATGTGATGTATAATATTATATAAAAGTAAATAATACTTTTTATAATATCTTATTTAATAGTATAGCGCGCTTAATATATTACTAAGTTCTAATTTACTTCAAGTACTATATAAAGCATACTAAGACTTAAAGTTATTTACTTAAATTTCTTTTTTTTTAAGTCTCTTATCTCCTATACTATATGCTTGTATTATAAACTGTAAGAGCTTAATAGTACTAAACCATTACCTAACCTATACTATAAAATAGACTAAATAAGGTAGTTTTTATAAACCTATATTATACTATAGGTAGTAAGTATTAGCGCGTTAGTTACTCCTAGCTTTAATACATATCATGCTACTATATATAGTAATACCAAGACTTTAAGTTACTAGTTAATTTTAGGCTTTTCTATTTACTAACTTTACCTTCTATTACAAACCTTACTTACCTTTGCTTAATGATACTATTTATATAGGCTAGATAGTTTTACTATACTCACCACTTAAACCTACACTAGCTAAGTCTGTAGATGTGAAGACTTATTAGCCTATAGATTAAACAGGTCAGTTCTTATACTACATATCTAGTAAGAGGTTTAAGTGTGCTAAGAGAATGTTATAAATAACTCACTTAATATACATTCTACTATTAAGGATAGACCTTTCTATGGATTATTTTGTTAACTATAACATCAACTATATCAGCGACTGTAAGAAGTTTATGAAAGAAGTTATAGTCTTTAAGCATTCTCCAGCTACAGGTGTTACTAATACTAGTTTACTTATTAACGACAATCTCTAGCCTAGTAACGCCCGGCTTCTTAAGCTTAGTAGCCTCTATGTATCTACAGTTAACGCCCTAAAATGCTATATTTGCGGCTCAACGGGCTATGTGCGCGCTGTATGCCCTGAGAAACAAGCCTTATAGATCTATTGCAATTATGGTGAAACCGGCCATCTTAAGCGTGACTGTACTTAGAACACCTGCTATAACTATAGTACAGAAGGTTATAAGAAATAGGACTGTTTTGAATTGGTATAGAAGCGCTGCTGACCAACGCGCGTGTGCCTAAACTACGGCTTAATTAACTATATTACAACCCATTACAGCCAACCCTGTAAGAATTGTGGAAGCACGGAACACATTATCGATGATTACATGAGTAGGTCCAAGGCTCTACCTGCGACAGTTGTTGTAGTCACCTTAGATACAACCGATGTAATGGATACTGCCGTCTCTGGTGCAGCCACCGCTCTCCTGGAGCCTGTAGGTACTAAATAGGGCTCTAGTAACGTTCCTTTAAACAGCACTAAAATAGACGATAGCTTACAGTCCTGACGATTTTCTGGTCCGGTCGATTCACGTCAAGCATCAGACGATTAGGCAGAGGACATCGAATCCCAGGGTGGTAATAGTAACACTGAGATAGGCGAGCCACACGATGCACTCAACTTGCCAAACAAGGATCAACTTATAGTATAGTTCGTGACGTAGATCGTCGACGAACACATTACTTCATGTAATATCAAGTTCATAGTGTCCTATGAGAGCAGCGAGACGCGTAGCGGCCGTGCACACAAGACGGCGCTTATCTAATTCACAAACGCAAATATCAACAGCACTATCAATGTGGATGCTATTAATGCCGCTTTCTTAGATGCCCGGCGCTTATTACGCCCAGCAATGCTTGAATATCTTAGGCACATTTTCCCGCAAAATACCACAACATTATGGTTATACTACATTAAATTCACCTTTACTCTTGATAAGTCTGATAGTGGTGTACGCACTCTGCTTGGCGAGCACTTTTTTATTAATAGTAATCTTAGACCATATACTTAGTAGATCTATTGTGCTCGGGATATGCTATTGGCTTACTTAAAGATTATTATCCACTTCTTCACGCTCGGTACTGAGTAGATTAATGGTCTTATCAGCAACTTAAACGCTAGTCTAGATAAGTAAGAATATAAGAACTCTCTACTCCTTTAGTAAAACAGGCGCACTATTAACGTTTAGCTAGGTATATAGCTTCTAGTAGACGCCTAGCCATTCTACTAGATTACAGCAAGATATTAGTTTGACTACTTTATTGAATATTTTACTATCAGCTTCTATTTAGTAGTCGCTAGTATAAAAGGCCTTAACTAGAACTCCTGTCTACCTACTGTTATTCGTCTTATTACTTTTCCTAGAGGTAGTAATAGAGTTTTTTTTACAGCTATTTAGATAGCTCTAGGGCTTAGTCTTTATATAGACTTAATTATTAACATAATCTTCCTTAGAAAAGACTCAGATAGTACTGCTAACTAGAAGAGTGTTATTATTAATATAATACTATTTAGCTCTAGCTATAATTACTCTTACTTTATCTTTTAATTTTATATAAGTAGGATGTTTGCTACGCTCTCTAATATTAAGCAGAAGCATATTTTAAATAGCTATTAGTTTATAACTATTAGAAAGCTAAGTAATATACTAATTAAGTCTTAAGGCATAGAGTACTATGTACGTGAACATATCCCTAAAGTCGAAATAACTTAAGAGATTAATATCTTATAATATATATAGTAAAGAATTAGCGTCTTTCTAATTAAGCGCTAGATTATTATAGTTAATAACTTTTTTAATCTTCCACGCATTAACTACTTCTCTTGTGATATTAATAAGTATAGTGTTATTATAATTAAGGATATCTACTAGTCTATCTTATTATTTTTAGATAATAAGTAGAAATAAGCCTGTATAGCACTTAAGTATATAACTAGTAGTATTCTACTAGTTTAAGGTCTAAAGAGTACTAGTAAATTAATACTACTAATTATATTAATATAATACTAATACTAACTTAAAGCGCTGTATTAGGATCTCTGTAGAATCTAAGTGCTCTTACCTTTTAATTATTAACTTAATATACTAGCTAAAAATATCAGTACTGCTTTTATGGCTAATTATGAAATACTTTAGTTATAAAGTAAAGCTCTAAAGTTTTCTATTATCATTCACCAGCACATGCGCGCAACTAAGACTAAAGTATTTAAATAGAATATTATTATATAGTAGACCACAGCTAGCATAGATAATACTTCTAAATATATTAATAATAATAATAATATATATAATAATTACTTTGTTGATAGTGACGCCTATATATTAAGTATAGCCCTATTAATTTACTATATATTTAAGGCTAGTAATATTACTAGTTTTAATAAGCACTTTAAGCTTATAAATCTATTAAAAAATTAATAGTTACTATACTTTACAGGTGTCTCTAATAGTAATAGAAATTTATATCCTATTATAAACTTTAACCTAGCTAAATATGCTAAGTTCTATTAGTACTTTAACTAGCTTATAATAAAAGAAAAGATAATAAGTAATAATAAGATAGCTCTAATGCTCTTGTCTAACATAGTAATTATAAACCTAGAAAAGAAAATAAATATTATTTTTATAATTTTTAATATTATTTTATAGACACGCGTATATACTGTTAGCACTTTATATTTTATCTTTTATAATAAAGCTAATAAAGTATCTGAACTAGATAATTTTAGTAGACTTATATAAAGTAGGCCTTACACAAGTAGTGTAGGAGGTATATATATTTAAAAAAGAGATTCTATACCTTAGATTTTTTTTAGTAATATATATTAGCTTAGGTTTACACTTAGTCTAAATACTAATACCTCTTTTTATTAATAAAAGTTAGTATCTTTATATAGCTATCTACTATCAGCTGGTGCAGATACTATATAGTTCTAGTTATAATATTAGTTTATTAAAGATATTATATATCTTATAAATGTCGTCCTGCTATATAGCTAGCTTTATATTAGTTCTAATATTAGAAATAAAAACACATTTAAGTTAGCAGCTGCTTTTTTTAAGAAGAGACTTTATTATAACCATACTATTATATTTCTATCTACTAAGAGTATAGTATAGGTAAATGAATTTAGTAAGTTTATTTATAACATAGATTATATATAGTACGTATTCTGTATTATAATAATATTAATTAACTTTAGTATTAAGCTAGCGTAAATTAGTCTTACTATTTTATATATAATATAGCTTACTATTTATATTATAGAATTATATACTTTAGTAGAATAGTATTACAGTCAGCTATCTAGCACTATATAATAGGAAATTATACTAAAAGTTAACCAGATTCAGGCCTTCACTATTAATAGTATTTAAGATATTAAGTTAAATTTCTAATTTATAATACTACTATTACCAGTCTACTAAAGTTTGTTTAAGATGCGGCTAGAAATTTATTAGTAATTACTAAACTATAAATAAGTCTAATTATTATTAGTAATACTCTAGTAGTTATAAGTTACTATATTAGAAATAAGTTCTTTATAAACACTATATACTATAAGATTATTAAATAGTGTAAAGATAATAAAGTGTTTATTAACCTTAAGTGGTTAAAGAAGAAGAAATACTATAACTATCTAACAGCCTCTTTTAATATTAGCGTAGTTATAAAGTAGGTTTATTAATAGCGTAAGCATAATAATAACCCTATCTTATATAATTTAGACTTAGAATTTGATATTAGTCTCTCTGACTTTGTGAAGACATAGGATGCTAATTAGAACAATAGTAATAGCAGAAACTAGAGTTATAATAGTAAGATAAGTAAAGACCTAATTAATAAGAGTAGTAAAATAAATAGAGACTAGAATAAAAATAACTAAGACTTAGCTAGTTAGAATAGTATAATAAGTAGAAAAAATAATAAGACAGGTAAAATATAATCTAATAGTAGTTACATATATTAATAATAGTAGTAGCTAGAATACTAAATATATATCTTATAAAGAGCTACTTGCAATCGTAGCTATTAATTAATATCTATAATTTACTATTACTTAGGATATAATATAGTAGATTAGGGTATCATACAGCACACTATGTTCAGCTAAAGATTTAATAATACTAATAAATAGAGTAATTATATACATATTATAGTGATAGTATTTAACTTTAATACGTCTAATAACTCCAATAACTATCTTATATAAAATAATAGTTATTCTGTTAATTAGCTACTTTCTGCTAGTCTACCTAATATATACTATAATAGAAATAAAGCTATATACACATTAGTAACATACTTATAATAGTAGTATATAGTCGCGTATTATCTCTATAAATAGTAGTGAATACTATCTAGCCTGTCTTACTATAAACTGCCTAAAACAAGGCAGCCCTCAACACTCTATTATTCTATATAGGCATGGTATCTACGTTAGCGGCTTATATCCAGACTAAGTTATAATCTATACTAGTAGTTATATATATTTTTATAAGCTACTGGTACTCTACAGCGTGTAGTTCTTAAGTTATAGGAAATATAGTTACCAGACTTAAGGCTACGTCTATATATAAGACCGAGTTTATACCATCCAGCTGCCGACTATAAAGTAATATTAATAATTAATTAAGACTACATCCGTAGGTTTACATATGGCTATGTATGGATATAATTCACGAATCTACGCTAAGTACGTGCTCATTCTCTACACTAACCACATAATTATTAAGCTACTTTTATGTCTTTATTTTCTTGCGCATATTTAACTGCGTGTGGGCCAGTATATTCTGTATAGTCTTATATACCTATAGCTTCAATGCCCTCTTATATTCTACTACTTAAAAGGTAACTTTCTAGATTATCCTCTCACGCAGTGATGTGTTTAATCTTCTGCAGAATAAAGTATGTAATAGACCCTCCTCTATAACAATCTGCTTGAAAATCTACTTAATAGCGTCAAGTCAGCTGGTATTAATACCTAGGCTAATAATAAGTTGTATATCTTTCTTCAGGTCTATCGCAGAGTCGTACCACTCAGATTTAGCGGCATATCAGTATTATGGGGTGCGGTTCATCGTAAATGATAGTAAGGGTATCAGAAGCAGCAAAAACTAGTATAAAGAAAAGTTTATAGATATAAAGAGAATGCGTTATTGCTAGTGCGTTAAGCCCTAGCCAACTTAACACCGTAATGGAACGGCGCATTTTAGCGCAAATTACCCCGGGGCAATTTGTCATTGATTACTATACGACTTAATGACAACCCACCATAACCACACCTTACCGCATAGAATAATGGGACCTTTCGACTATTATCACTGTAAATATACTAATAGTGGAATACTGATAAACAGCGGAGTGTTAGGGAAATGTATAGCGGAACGTGCCGTAACTCACAAATAGACACTATCCAGCAACGATGCATTCAGTGCAGAACTGAATTAAAGAGTACCGGCGGCCTAATCCGACATAAGTAATACTACCGGGGTCGACAGAACCGGATGAAGGATATATATAAACCCAATCGTACTAAAGATACTAAGGAAGAAGTGCTAGCATGCTATCGAGGTATAGAAAAACACCAGTCGACTAAGCATGAGGCTGAATTGGAATGGGATACTGAATAGCCGTTTACTTAGGCTCTGGACAATAATATTATCAGGGAAACAATGGAACAGACCGCAGACTCGGGATACGATGAAATCTTGGTTACTCAGAATGGTTAATGCGGCCTAGTAAACACCAAAGCTGACTAGCAAACTCGCACAGGAGTGTCTATAGATGTCTTCTGGGTTGAGACGTTTAAAGAGGTCACTGGCCGCGCCGCAGGCAAACCCCTAGAACGGGATCAAGAAAATCTGCCACTTATTAACAATGTCGCGGCATTATACGACAGTATGTCATATATTAAACGCGCTAATAGTGGATCAGAGGAGGCACTTGCACCGCCCTACCCATTCAATAGCGAGGCAGAATATGCGCAAGTCTTGTGGTGGGTGACCTACAGGACATCAGATCACGCTATTAACGCATGGCTAAGTAATATATGACTACAAGGAATGTACAGCAAGCATTTCTCTTACTGAAATGCTAAAGAGGTTAGAGAAAAGCTACTACAGCTACGCGACCAAGGCGAGAACACCTAACTATAATAGAAAACAACAACTATCATTGTTAATGATTAACGGCTGTTAGTGCATTACCGTGATGCGCTACACATAGTATCACTACTTATTAGTCACGTCCCTTTTAAAAGTGATATAGTCTTCTCGCCCATAAGGCAATACTTATCAAGTGAAACGAGAGTATATGATGAGCTTTATACTATAGACTAGTAATAGGAAACACAAGAGCAACTACTACATAACGCGACTATAGTGCTAATTCTATTAGCTAGTAACAAGACATAACTAATAGCACATGCTGGTGATAAGAAGGCCTGGCCGGTCTACCTTACAATTAGAAACATCAGACTAGGTGTCTAATGGTTAGCAAACTAACCAGCTTTACTACTGCTTATATACCTTCTAGTATATATGCCTAGTAATTATACTAGGAGGCTAGTAGTATAACACAAAGCCCTTAAGGCTATACTTAAACGTAAATCTTAATAAAACTACTGTTACTTAAATATGAATACTAACACCGCGTGAAGCATTAGAAAAGGCCGGTAGAGAAAGAATACGTCTCTAATATACAGATAGGTATATTCAACATTGCTTTCTAATTCTAGTTATATTTATAGCTAATTATAAGAAGTAAGTTATATTTATAGGTGTTAAAAGCAGCTGTAGCTGCTTAGTCTACTATATGCTACTAAATTAATAGCATGATTTAATAATAGCTATCTTATAGCTATAGCCCTTAAGAATATATTAAACTACGTAAGTATAGCTATATAAACAACAGAAGAACCGCGTAGTTTATAGTAGAAATAATAAAAATTATATCCACTCTTTTTATAACTTTATATAGAACCATAAACTATCTAATATCTACGCGATAATAGTACCTGATTTCCTATACTAAGTACTTAAAGGCCTTACTAGTAAATACCTTTTAAATTAGATCCAGGATCTTCTCTAATGCGAGATATAAGCTAGAAAATTCTAAAGACTTAATATTTCGTGTATAGATAGTTATGGCTAGTAACTATTGCCTATAAAAGCACTTCTTACTACTCACTTCGCATAAGTAGAATAGTTTATTAATATAATAATATAAGATAATTAGGTAAATACCCATCAGTAGACTGGGAAGATGTATAAGTCTTTATTATATTAATTAGTTCTAGTTATAGTTTTTTTATTAAAGTATAATAAAGGCGCCATGTTATTTATTTAAGCTTTTATTAATTTTACTATATTATTATAGTATGCAACACATGATGATATACCGTTCTGGTATATAAAAGCAGTAATATACAGAATAGATTAAACTAAAAACGTATTCTTTCTATTCTAACTAAGTAAGGTAGGGTTTTTAAACTTTAATATTTCTAAGCTACATACCATTACCCACTACCCAGAAGCGATCCGGAAATTTAGATTAATTAGGAATATAGATATAGAGTATTTAGAGCAGGCTTATAAGCTATAGAAAGGATTTTACTATAAAACTAATAAACAAAACACTTATAAGAAATAGATAGTATAATATAATACTATATACCTAAATACGATAATCTAAGTTAAGCTTTAATTATAAAAGCTGACTACCGTAATTAGCACCACAGATAAGATAAATATAATATAAATAGTATAACTAAGTTCTCTTATTAACGTATATATGTATTACTTATATATATAAAATATTAATAGCTTTAATACTTAAGCACTTAGGGACTAAAATATTAACACGGATTTCTAGTGTACAGCTAAGGAGGTATAGTAGTGAATAGAAATAATAAGCCTTATATTTAAGCTAGCCCCCTTTATAAGAGAATACTATAAGCAAGTTAATAGAATCTAAAGAATAAACTAAGATATTAACTAACTTAATATTAATACTAGATAGGTATTAATAATGCCTGTAGGTATTTATTATAGTATTATCTACTACATTCACCTCAGCAGAGATACATCTAATTTAGATAAGCTTAATAAAATTCTTACTTATTATACACTAAAGTAATCAGATATAGCTGTATCTTATTATAATAATATAATAGTATAAGAATATAAGCAGGCAAATAACAGTCTCTGCGGCTATAAAATAGAAAGACTTTAGCTACTACTATTAATCCAGAATACAGACTAACTTAATAGTAATAACAAGTATATAGTATATGCTAAGGCTTTAGTGGAAACTCTCTATATTTATAATAAAAATAAAATTAATATAAAGACTAGAATACTAAAAGTATAGAATATAAAGTTACTTAATACTAAGATAAAGCGCACGCTAGATGCCCTCTGAATATATAATATTAGTCACGTTATAAAACTAGTCTCTTTTATACTAACGGATATTAGTGTTACAGATATTTTCTTTATAAACAGCTATAATAACTAGAATATATATAATACTATATATAACGAAGATTTCGAACACGTAAATAAGATATAAGTTAATAGGTTTACAAGGAAGTAATCACGGGCTATAAAGTAATAAAAGGGATATATAGTTAATGCCGCTGTAAATTACCGTAATATACGCTAACATCCTATAAGTAGCGCGAAATTACACTAATTAGCAGTAAATTCCTATAATTATAAAAAACTAGATAGGTTATGTTAACTCAACACCTGCTATTCTCCTATCCCTTTTTATTATTTATATTATTATATACTCTAGTTATAGAATATATATTAATTATAAAATGGACTTTGTTTATATACTATTTAGAAGAGACCTATCTAAAATAAACCTATACTAGAGTAAGCTAAATTATTTAGATTATAATACATAAACTAAAAAGCCGCCCTTCTAAGACATCTATAGTTAATAAACTAGTATACTAACTACTTTTAGTAATAGAGCTAACGCGGAATATTAAAGTTAAATATACTATTATTTAAAATATAATAGTAGTAGAACTATAGAATATCTAGCACCTTTTAGTGCAGCAGCATTTATATAAGAGCTAATTAATCTTATTAATTTATCTTAATTACTTACTATCTACTCTCTAGAATAGACGTATAATATAATACTAGACTTAATTATTAGTAAATTAGCTGCTGAGTATAAGAATGCCTTCTTTACTCAGTAAAACGCATAAATAAATCAGATAATAAAATTATAAGAGAGTATATATAGTAAATGAGCTAGCTTTAGAAGGAGATAATATCATATTTAATATAGTAGTTTATACTAGTATAAATATATGAATTTAGCTAACGTGACTATATCCTATAGTATAATATAGTATTAACCTTAATAGAAGTATTATCTTAGTATTTTATTTTATTCTTATTAAGCAGAAGCTTACTAATACTAAGTGAGACTATAGTATATAAATCTATATTCTATAAATAATAAAGGCGTTACTCATATAAACGACTGCTATAAAAGAATTATAA
The DNA here is from genome assembly GCA_010093925.1 of Zopfia rhizophila CBS 207.26. Classification (NCBI taxonomy): domain Eukaryota; kingdom Fungi; phylum Ascomycota; class Dothideomycetes; family Zopfiaceae; genus Zopfia; species Zopfia rhizophila. The sequence continues at coordinate 141,984 of ML994647.1, forward strand.
ATAATAAACTAAAGAAATATTAAATCCTGCTAATACGGTAATATATTATATCACGTTATTATATTTTATTATATAAATAATAATAGGTTTATTCTCTAAGGCTCTTTGTTTATCTTTTTAGCTAGAGATAAATATTAGTAGCCTAAATGTAATAATAATGCGGACATAGAGTAAGATAATAGATATTATAAAAAGCTATAATATAGTAGCTAGTAAAGTGTTAGATATAATATTAAGAGTAGTAACACACAAAGTATAATACCACTAAATTTAGTAGTAATATATTAACTAGTATTATAATTATATAACTAGCTTAGCGTGTTTCGTTCTTTCTTAATAAATATAATACATAAAGTTATTACTAGAAGCTATAACTATTTAGAGCTAGAGACTAATACTATAATAAAGATAAATAAGTTACTTAAAGATAATAGCTTTACGCTAGGCAGCCTAGTTAGTATTATATATATTAATTTTAATATAACTAATAAGAACTAGTATAGAGTAATATATTTTAGGTTACTAGTTATCACACACTGTATTAAGCATGTATTCTTTAATACTAATCTAAAGTTATTTACTTTTAATAAAAACAGTGCCGACCTCTTCGCACTAATAATGCTTAATATAATATAACTAATCTGCCTAGCAATACAGCATACCCTTAAAGAATATAAGAATAAAGTAAAGATAACTTTAAAATTTGAGACTAATATAACAATTATAGATAAGACTTAATAATATTCTTTTTATATTTACTAAATACTACTATAGATACTTAGGAGTGACTGTAGAATATATAGAAGAGCTATAAACCTAAACGTGCTAACAAAATACATAAACTACTTCTATAATAAGTTAATAAAATATAAAACGTAATATTATAATAAATATAACCTAGTTAGTAAGTGATTAATAATTCTTATAAAAATACTATAAAAGACCTAGAAGACTTAGACCTAAAGTATAATAACAGCTTTATAGCTATGCTATAGGATGTAAGTATAAACACCTTATTAATTTCACCGCCTTATAATAATATACACCTCTAATTACTATAACTTATAATAGTTTACTGCTTTTATATACTATAGTATAAACTATATATAAGCTAATTAATATATTATAATAGGATCCTAATAATATCTAACTATCTCTATATCTATAATTTTTTTAACCCATATACGAGATCCTCTTCCTGTAGTATACTAAAAATATGATTTTAATACTTTATAGCTATAATCTTATTACTGTCTAGGAACATCTTACGACCTTTTAAGACACTAACGTAGTTAAAGAAGTAATTAATAACAATATTCTATAGTATATCCTTATTAGAGATACTATAGATATAGATATTATAGATAATAATATCTTAAAAAATATAAAGGCCCGTGTGCGGACTGAAGATGGATAGGTTATACTAAAATTTATAAGTTTAAACAATAGGCGCAGGAAGTACTTTAAGTAAATTAAAAAAAATAATAGTAAAAAAAAGAAAAGCAAATAGATCTTATATACTATTTTATTACTTTATATAGTAAATTAGTAGTAGCTACTAATTTAGAACTATAGTTTAAAATATGTAACATACGTTAACTACAGTACGTATATATAGTAGATTATAGATATAATTAATATAAAGCTTATTAGTAATATAAAAGGCTAGTATTACGCATTTTACGCCTTTCTATAGTTAATTACTGCTTATTGCGGGTTAAAGCCGGCTTAATATATAAACAGAAATATACGTACTATATATACGTAATAAATAGATATATAGTACACTTAGAAAGTGTTAAATTTATAAAATGTATATAATCAATAAATCATATAAATATCACAAACTATAATAAAAGCTTTAGAGAATATAATCGCGTATTTTATAGCATCTTATAAGATAGTATTACGTCTAGTAGCTTAATACTACTTTAGAGTCAAGACTATAAGCTATAAAATAAGTTACGTAAAATACTATAAAAATGCCACCAATTTTTTTCTTAACGCAAAGCGTTAAATTTATAAAATATATATAATTAATAAATTATATAAATATCGTAAATGATAATAAAAGCTTTAGAGGATATAATCACGCATTTTGTAGTATCTTATAAGATAGTATTACGTTTAGCGGCTTTAATACTGCTTTGAAGTCAAGACTATAAGTTATAAAATAAAGTGCGTAAAATACGCAAATAGCCGCTAAATACTACTAAATACTATAAAAATACCACTAATTTTTTTCCTAACGTAAATAATAGTTTTTAAAATAAGATATAAATTATTTAAATATTTAGTTATATTATTTAGACTTACACATGCACCAGCAACATTTTAGATAATTATTAACTATATACTAAGAAAATACCTAAATGTATTTATAATAGTATACCTTAATAATATACTTATATACATAAATAGAATACTAAAGAAATATATTAAGTATATTAAGAAGATACTATAAAAGCTTAAGGAACACAAGCTATATATTTAAATAAAGAAATATATATTCTACTAAATAGAAGTTAAATTCTTAAGATATCTAGTATTCTAAAACGGAATAGTAGTTAACCTAAATAAAACTAAAGATATTTTATTTTAGCTAACACTAATAAACACTAAAGAAGTTTATTCTTTTCTTAGATTTATAGAGTTTTACTAATAATTTATTAAGAATTACTTAAAAATCACATCACCTTTAACGGAATTGCTTAAAAAAGGTTAATAATTTAAGTAGAAATAGCAAGAGAAAACAGTATTTATAATATTAAAAAAAATATTCTAATAATTACTAATATTAAAAATGTTTAATTTATAACTTTAAATAGAGATATATATAGATATATTAAACAGAGCTATAAAAGCTATCTTATTATAATTATAAAATAATAATTAAAAATACTTAGTAGATTTCTTATTTTATAAACTTACAACTACTAAGTTAAACTATAATATTTATAATAAAAAATTATTAGTAATAGTTTAAGTATTTGAAAAATAGAGACACTACTTAAAAGGAGCTAAATACTAAATTATTATATATTCAAACTATTAAAATCTAACAGTATTTATAATAACTAAGAAACTAAATTAATAATAGGTTAGATAATAGAAACTAGTTTCTACCTTCAACTTTTAAATACTTTATAAATTAGGAAAAAAGAATATAGTAGCTAATATACTTAGTTAAAAAGTAGACTATATAAGGGATATACTAGAAATTTATAATATAATACTTAAGTAAAGATAAAATAGATCTCTAAAAAACTCGTAAATAAATATTAAACATATAGTTATTATCGAAAATACCAAAAAAAAAAAAATAAAGGAACTTAATAAAAAATAACTATAATAGAATTTAGACTAAGAAATAATTTATGTACTAGATATATTATAGACTAAACTTATTAAAAACTAACACTTAGCTAAAATATACAAACATTAAGAAATTAAAAAAACTATAAAACAAATTAACAGACATTTCTAGATTCCTAGAATATAAAAAAAGGTTAGGACTATTCTGTTAGAATGCATTAAATACAAGAAGAATAAAATATTAAAATATAAGAAATATAGATTTATATAACTAATTTCTTTACTAAACTTACTATAGGAATTAGTTATAATAAACTTTATTACTAGAATACTAATAATAACTACTTTTAAAGCTAATAGTATGATATGATACTAGTTATAGTAGATTAACTTATAAAATACACATACTTTAAACCAACGCACACGGAAATTAAAGTAAATGAATTAATAACTATACTTATTAAACTACTAATTACATAACATGAACTGCTATAAGAATTTATTATAAATAGAGATAAATTATTTATATTAATATTTTAGAAAATATTTATAAAAAAGCTAGAGGCTAAATACTACCTCTTAATAGCATTTTACCTATAAATAAATAAATAAATAGAATAAATAAATTAGATATTAGGATAATACTTATAAATGTATATTAATAAATAATAAGATAACTAGATTAATCTATTACTAATAGCTGAGTTTATATATAACTCTATAAAATTATTAATTACTAGAAAATTATTATTTTTTATAAACTATAGTTATAAGCGCACGGCTTATTAAGAATCACGAAAACTAAATAAAATATTAAAATTAATAAGAATAAAAGTTAAGAAGATATAATAACTTTACTAAGAAATAGTAAAAAAAATTACTTAGAAAAAAGACCTTAGCAAGTAACAGAAAAATAAATTTAAAATTAAAAGACTAATTTTTAAGAGAAGAGATAAAATTTTTCTATTATAAAAAAAATTTAAAAACTAAATAACTATTAAAGAAACTAGATTACATTAAATTAGGACTATTTAAGATTAAATAATAAATAAGATTTGTAAATTACAAACTATAATTATCTAAAAACAAAAGAATTTACTTAGTTTTTTATATTTTATTACTAGAACCAGTACTATAAAACGCCGAACTATAAATAAAACTTAAACTTAAGGAAAATACTATTAAGTATAAAGTCTAATAAATTCTAAATTATTAATAGTTTAGGCGTTAGTGGAAGTACTTAGTTAAATAAAAAAATTACAAACCTAAAGATAATATATAGAAGCTAGTTAAGAACTTTAAAAATAGTTTAAAGCTAATTAACTAATACTATTAGATAAACTAGTAAACACTTACTCTAAAGTTAAATCTAATAAATATAAAGAATATAAAATGTTCTATTTAAAACCTAAAAAAAGATAAAGGAATATTAAACACTGTAGATTATAATATACTAAATTAATTCTAATAGTTTTGCTTTTCTTTTTTTATTATATAAACTTTATTAATTAATGTAAGCTTATATTAGAATATTTTTTTCTTCTAAGAATCTATTTAAACTAATTAATAACAAAAATAAAGTTTATAAAACTTTATAGTAATTAATTCTTTTTTAATAATACAGAATTACTACTATAGTTTTTTTTTATTTTAATTAAAATAATTTTACTTAAGCTGTGTTATGATAAGATTATACTTTATATTTTAATTAATACACTTAAAGCATTACCTGAAAGCTAAATAAATCAAATAATAATTATTATTATTATAATAATAAGAATAAGAAGATAGTATTAAATAAATATGCTTATAAACTCTTCTTACTAAATAATAAGCTTATATTAAGAACGATTCCGCTCAAGTCATTCTTAGGAAATTAAAAGAATAAAAAAGATATAAAAGATTCTTATAATCTTAGCTTTTACACAAAGGACTAGCTGCCTTTATATTACTTATAAAATAATAAACAAAATAACCTTTAAACTAAAGGCTTAAAGAAAGAGAATAGTATTATAAACTATAATAATAAAGTAACTACAGACAGAAAGGTGTTGCTATAAAAGGTATAATATAAAAAAATATATAAATAATACTAAAAAATAGAAGTAAACCAAAGAAAAGAGAACTAATAAATAAAACTACTTTATAGTAAGTTTAAATTCTATAGAGAATAATACTTAAATTAGATAAGCAAGTCAGGTAACTAGCTACCACAGAATATAAAAAAAATAAATATAAATAATAAAATTAAGAACTTATCTTCTTTTATTTTTTTTGTAGTATTTAATATACTTTTAATAAGTATATAATATATATATAAAGGATCTCCTATAAATATAAAACATAAAACAGCTTAGGAATATTTTCAATTCTTTATAGTTACTCTAAAATTAAGATTTTATCTCTAAGTTAAGACTTGAACTTAAGTAAAATAGTTTTATAATTATTTTATTAAATCTATTATACTATCTCTTTCTATCTTGTAATAAAGTATAACCTTTATCTATTAAATCTAACAAGCTATTTCATCTAGAAGTAAGGGAACTAAATATAATTATAATATTTAGTTAGAATAAAATTACTTACATAAAACGTACTATTAAGAAAAAGTAATTTATAATATATAACCTTAGTTATTTTAACACTTTATTACTTATAGATATATGTAAATAATAAAGTAATATAATTATAAAATATTTATAAATAATATTACTCTACTAATTACATTATTAAGTAGCCTATAACTCTAAGAGAAATTTTTTTTAATAATTTTATAATCTATATATAGAGCTTCTTTTAAAACATAAGTAGTTATAATTATTTCTAGACGCTTTTCTTTTATTTTTATAAATATAACCTCTATTAAGCTTAAGCCAATAATCTCTATATATTTAAAAACAATTTTATTAGTTAGTAATTTTAGTACTTTATTTATTATATCTAGAAATTTTGCAGCTGTTTGTAAGGTAATATCCTTAAAATTAAAATATTTAATAAATTATTCTTTAGAAGTTCTATTAGATAAAAAAAAGTTAGAGTTTTATAACTATTTTAAGCTAAGCTTATTTCATAATTTTCTAATTAAAAAAAGTTCTAATAACTATTTCTTTATATTAAAGTAAACATTATTTATATCTTTGTGTACTATTAGTAGTATTAAAAAAGTAACTAACTATATAAAATAAAGTTAACTATTATATATATATATAGAAAAATATAAGCTTTTAACTTAAAGATATAGTACGTAAGTAGTTTATTTAGTAGTAATTTAAAAAAATAAGAATAATTAAAATAAGAGAGCCATTAGAGTAAGTAATTTCTTTTTTATATTAATTTAAATTAGAAACTAAAAACTTAGTAATAATATATTTATAGCTATATAAATATACTATAATCTAAATTATAAGTAAAACGTAGTAAAGTTGGGTTTTTAGTAAATTATATACTACTATTTTAGCTCTAGAAAAAACCTATATTATATTCTATACATTACTTATATATATTATAAAATAATAGTAATTAGAGCCTTATCTTATACTATATATCTATATTAGTGTTAATGTATAAATCTGTTTATAGTAACTATATAAGCTCTTTATATTATATTCTAAATAATTATTATTAACATTATATATATAATTAGAGATAGTTATTATAGTTAGTAATAAGCAGAAATTTATTACAGGTAATAATTTTAATTAAAAGGTAGTAGACTAACTAAGAGAGAATTACCAGCTATTAGTAAAAAAACACGTATAAAAACTTAATATAAAATAAAAAATAAAACAGACGCTTTAGAAAACTAAGTAGAAAACAAGACTTTTAACTAATATTATTAAAGTAATTAATAAATCTAATAGTAAGGAAAATATATAATATTTTATATATAGTAGTTATATAATAAATAACTATAATAAATAGTAATAAAAATTTAATACACTTATTAGAGTTTATTATCTAGTAAATTATAAGTAAAGAAATTACTATATAAAGAGCGTTCCTTTTAGCTTTTAAATAGTTTTTTTTTTATACTTATCTTCTTATTTTAGAGTATCTCTCTAGAATTTGTTATATAATAAATTAGTTAGACTATACTTTACTACATCTTTATATTATTAGAATATTATATTAGTAAGTTATTATATAATTTTATATTATTACTAAAACTTTAATATAAATTATATATATACTTACTACGTTAAAGAAATTTATATACTATTTTTATAATATAGCAGTAAAGGGTACGTATATTTTCTATATATAATAACTTTAGATATAAAAGAGCTATAAAAGAGTTTTTTAGTAAACTCTTTACTAAACTACCTTTAAAAACTTATAAATAAACTATAATACTATAAGTACCTATAAGTTATGTAAATAGTATATAATAATAATAAACTTAAGTAGTTTAGTTTTAGTACTAGTATTATCTATAGCCTAGATTATATAGTAATAATAGGCACAAATTATAGAACTATAATAAATAATTATAAAGTTAAAAAACTAAATTAATATAAGAGTCTATATATTTAGTACTAAAGTATAACTATTAAAAAGCTTTAATAGAATATGAGAACACCTTAAAGGTTTTTTAACAAAAATAGAAATATACACCTACTTTAATAAAAATATTTTTTCTAAGAATTAAGATAGGATTTTTATAGCTAGTATAAATATAGAAAGTAGAACTATAAATTAGTTTAAGCTCTTAGCTAGAAATTATATAAATAAAAAAACTCAAGAAATTAATATAACTAATAAAATAAAAGTAGTTTTTAGAAGTTATAATAATTTTAAAATCTAAATAACTATAGTTTTTAAGGAAATTAATAAAGAACGTACTACAAAACAAAAAATATAAAACCTTAAATAAATAAAATTAGTTTTAGTATATATTATAGAGTTTTGTTTATTATAGTTATAAATTAATTAAAATAACGTGCTATTAATAGCAGCTTATTACACTAAACTTAAAAATAAAGTTAAGAATAAACTAGCTAGAAAAAATTAACTAGATAATCTTTATACTTTTATAAAATCTGCTATATATATTAATAACTAGCAGTATAAGCACAAGTTAGAACGTAAAAAAAAAATTAAATAATAACTATAAAAAAAAGAAAAGCATTAATATAATAAAGTTAAATATATAATAAAATAGATATTAATAAGGTTTAAATAAAGAAATTTAAATTATTAAAAAAGCTAAGAAAGTAGCTTATAATTTAAGAATATAGAAAATAACTTAATAAAAAAGTATGTCTAGAATATGGTAATATTAAATACTTTATAAAAAAATACTTAAATAAAAATTAAAAAATTATAATAGTAAGAATAAAACCTAAGCTTATAAAATAAAACTTATAGTAAATAAAAACTTTATTAATTAAAGTTATTAATAAGAAACTTAATAATAATTAATGTTAGATCTATAAATCTAATAAGCACTATAGAAAGAATTATAAGAAAAAATATTAAAAAATAAAGTATAAACTTATAAGCAGTTAACAGTAATTAAAAAAGGTACTATAAAAAGTAGTTAAAAAATAGTATTAGGCAACAAGCCTAAAAACTCAGTCCCTTATATTATATGAAATTAATAAGAAATGATAATGATTTTAGGAAATTTAACCTTTAATATATAAAGCTTTTAAAATTATAATAATTACTATTTAATAGTAGCTAAATAGAAATAAATCTATAGATTAAACTAATATATAAATACGAACTATAAAACTAAACATTAGAAAGTAATACTAAAGAAGAAGTTTTATAACTTAAAAAACTAATTAAAGTAAGTAATATTTTTATAGTATAATAATTTTACAGAAAAAGTAGTATCTTAGTTTTTTATAAAAGTCTAATAAGAGAAGCTGTATGTTCTTTAGAATTAAGAAAAAAAACTAACTGAATAACAGAAAGCTAAGCTAGAGAGTAAGAATAATAAATATAATAAAATAAAAACACCTTTACTTATTATATAAAACAAAAATACTAATATCTTTTAATAATTAAAGAATTAGGAGTATTAGATCTATAAGTTAGTTAACTACATAAAAAAAACATATATATAAGTAATATATTTAATCTGAATGGGGGAACTAAAAGAACAGAAAGTATATAAAAAAATAGTAAAAAAATAAGAACTTAATAGACGAATTCTAGAGACCCTAAATACTATAATTAATATAAAAGATAAAAACGGCTAGTAAGACCACCTATATAAATAATAATATTAAAAGAAATATATATTAGAATATAGATACTATAAAAAAGAAAGAAGAAAAATTAGCTAGTGCTAAAACAATATATAGCACTATAAACTCTTTTATAAGAAATATTTCCTAAAATAGAAATATTTAGTTTACAGAAATGAAGCTAGATAAAAGTATAATAAATTATTATATTTAGTATACTACTATAATTATTATCTTATATACATTAATTAAGAGTACTTTCACTTAAATAATAAAAATTAAGAGTATAATGTATATAATTCTATATTAAAAAACTAAATAGCTACTAGTAAAAAGATTAAGCTAGTAATATAGCTATTAAGACTTTTATATAATAATAAGTACAGTAAGAATTATGTCTTTACTTTAGTATAAGAGTAAATAGAAAACTTTTAAAAGCACTAGTAAATAATAAAGTAAACAGAATATTTATTTTAAATTAATAAATTAAATTAAATAATATATCATACTAGGAAAAAGCACACCTAGTAAGAGTAAAATAAGTAAATAATAGTATAGTAACCTTTAGAAAAAGTCTAATTAACCTAAAAATTATAGTAATAGAGCTAAAAGCAGTAGGCTATAAAAATATCCATTATATTAATATTCTAAATATAAAAGAGCTAAATATAATTTTAGAATAAAATTAACTCTCATTATATAATCTAATAATAAATTAGTAATAAAAAACTATTTAATAGTATAATTTAGTAAGAAAAGTAATATAAATAAGAAAACTAGATATTAAAAAAACGCTCTAAAATAAAAAGAATTTCGTATAAGGCTATATAATAATTATAATAATAATAACTATAAAATATTAGTATAGTATAAATCTAGAAATAAGCCTTAAATACTACTAAAGCCTAAATACCTTAAGAATGTAAGAAATTTACATATTTATTTAGCAAGAAAAAGAAGAATACACTTTTAAAATATTAATTTTAAAACTATAAAATACTAGTTAAGAATAAGAAAGAGCTTAAACTAGAATTAACATATTCTCTATTAAGAGTATAACAGAAAGAATTAAAACAGTATATTAAAAAAAAATCTTAAGAAAGGATATATATAATTAAGTAAAAGTTTAATAGCTTTACTAATATTATTTGTACTTAAGAAAAATAAAAAGTTATAATTATGTATAGATTTCAGACGACTAAATTAAACTATAATAAAAAATTAATATCTATTACTATTAATTTAAGAGCTAATAGATAGACTCTAGAAAGCTTAATAATTTAGTCTATTTAATATTCACAAGAGATACTACAGAATTTGAATTAAAAAAAAATTTAAATAGTTAATAATATTTAAAATAAGATATAGACTTTTTAAGTATTATATTATACTATTTAAATTAACTAACACGCTAGTAACTTTTTGGGCAGTTATTAATCATATACTTTATAAATACTTAAATATATTTATAATAGTGTATTTAGATAATAAACTAGTATATATAAGTAAAACACTTAAAGAGCATAAAGTATATATAAAAAAGGTTTTAAAAAAGGTTTAAAAGTATAAATTTTTATTTAACTAGAAAAATATAAATTCCACGTTACAGAAACAAAGTTTCTAGGATTTATTATTTTAAGAGAAGGAATTTTAGTAGATTTAAAGAAATTAATAAAAATATATAATTAGCTAATACTAATAATAATAAAAGAAATATAGTTCTTTTTAAAATTTCTGAATTTCTATAGAAAGTTTATAAAAGAATATTTAAAAATTACGACATTTTTAACGAAGTTAACTAAGAAAGATAATGGATTTAATTAGAAGTAAGTATAAAAGTAAGTATTTAAAAAACTTGAGAATAAGTTTACTTAAGCACTAATATTAAAAATATTTAACCTAAAATTACTAATTATACTAGAAATAGATGTATCTAATTATGTAATAGAAACTATCTATAGTTAATAATATAGTAATAAATATCTTTATTCTATAGACTATTTATTAAAGAAATTTATAGAAGCTAAGTTAAACTATAACGTTTATAATAAAAAGCTATTAGTAATAGTAATAGTATTTAAGAAATAATAAATTTACCTTAAAAAAACTAAGTATTAAGTAGAGGTTTTTTTAGACTATAAGAACTTAATAAGCTTTATTACTATAAAGAAGCTAAACTAAAGACAAATACGCTAATTAGAAACACTAGCTATTTATAATTTTAAAATATTCTATTAAAAAGAATTAGAAAACGGAGCAGTAGACGTACTTAGTTAATAATAAAACTATATAGAATAACATAAACTAATACTAAGCATAGTATTGTTAATAGAATTAAATAGATCCTTAAGTTATAATTAACTAAGAATTATAATAGTTATAAAAGTTAAGAATTACTAAATAATAAGAATTTAGGATTTTAAGTAATAAAATTTTAAGAATCTAGAATTAGAACTTACACACGTAAATGGACTCATTTATGTGCTGAAAAAGCTATATAAAAAATTAATTATAAAAAATCACAAAACTATTACACATAAATACTAAGAAATAAAAAAAACTATAAAGTGAATTTCTAGAAACTTTTATATTAAAAGATTAAAATAAAAAGTAAAAAAAGTAATTAAGGCTTACCTAAAATATAAGAAAAATAAACTAGTATAATATAAACCTTATAGACTTTTATAACCACTAAAAGTATTAAAATAACTATAGTAGTTAGTTTTAATAGACTTTATTACAAATTTACCATTATTTAAGAAACTAGAGACAAATAGAGAATATAATATAATACTTATTATTATAAATAAACTAACTAAGTATGCATATTTTAATTCTTTGGTTATAAATTTATTAGCTAAAAACCTAGTATATAAGATCTTAAAGATAGTAGTTTTAAGACATAAATTACCTAAAGAGTGTATTACTAATTAAAATAAATTATTTATATTATGCTTTTAAAAACCTTTATTAGCTAGATTAGGATTAAGAAATAAGCTTTTAATAATCTTTTATTTTTAAATAAATAAATAAACAGAGCACACAAATTACACTCTAAAATAATATTTAAGAATATATATTAATTATTTTTAAAAGAATTAGATTAAGTTGTTATCTTTAGTATAATTTACTTATAATAATATAAGATTATCTATAACTAATATATTACTATTCTATACTAATTACAGGTATAAGTTATTAGCTTATAAAAAATTATATAAAATAAAAAGTAAATTTTATTAAGTTTAAAATAAAGCTAAATAGCTACAGGACTTATATAATAATTTTAGTAGAATTATTACCTTAAAGAACTTATAAACCACAGAGAGTACTAATAAGTTAAAAGTTAAAAAACTAATTCTTAAAAGAAAAGATAAAGTTTTCTTATTATATAAAAATTTAAAAATTAAACAACTAAGTAAAACACTAGATTACGTTTAAATTAAACTATTTAAAATTAGTAAGGTTATTGGATTAGTTAATTATAAACTAAAACTATTATAAAATATAAGAATTTATTTAATAGTTTATATATTATTACTTAAACTAATACTACTGGATATACTAATAGTAATAAATATAAACATAGAGCTATACTAACTAGAGTATAAAGTTAAAGAAATTTAAAAGCTATAATAGTTTAGACGTTAATAGAAATACTTAGTTAAATAGAAAAACTATAAACTAAAGGAAAATACCTAAAAATGTATTAAAAACTTAAAGCAAATATTCTAGGATAATTAACTAGTTTTATTTAGAGAATTTAGTAATACTAGATTCCAAAGAAAAGCCTATATAGCCTCTTAGTTAAAACAAATATTTAGAAAAAGATTAGTAAAAGCAATAAATAAGAATATTATAAGTTATAATAATTTAGAAGTTTTTTATTTTTATTTTTATTTTTAGATTTTATATCTTCTTAATTAAAGTAAGCTTATAGATAAATAGCTTATACTTATAATTATTACCTAAAGCAAGCTACTTTTAAAGCTATTACTTATAAACTTTAGTGGTTAGAATAATATCTTTAGCTATTTTTAGCTAATTATAAAAACGCTAATACTTAATTAGAGATTTATTAAACTTTAGCTAAGAAATTATGAAATTCTATTTATAGTTCTAAGAAATATACTTAGAACACTAACTAAATAAAAGGTTTATAAAGTAATAAAGGTTTTTCTTTTTATATAGACTATATAAAGTTAGCATAAAATAATTATAATTCTAAATTAATTTCATAAATTAATAATTATAAATAGTTAAGAACTTAACTTTAGGTATTATTAGAGATAAAGGAGAAAAGAAATTCTAGAAACACTTATAACATTTCTAAAAAGAACAAACTTTTCTTATACTTAAAGACTAAAATAAAAAGAACTTTTAAGCTAAAAATTTAAAAAAAGAGTAAGTATTACAGTTAGTAATAAGTAAAGATTTATTATAAATAATAATTATAATTAAAAGGTAATAGACTAACTAAAAAAAAATTATTAGCTATTAGTAAAAAAAACATGTATAAAAACTTAATATAAAATAAAAAGTAAAGTAAATACTTTAAAGTACTAAGCAAAAAACAAAGCTTCTAGCTAATATTATTAAAATAATTAATAAATCTAATAGTAAGAAAGCCACGTGACGTTTTACATATAATAGTTATAAAATAAATAAGTATAATAAATAATAATAAGAATTTAATATACTTATTAGAGTTTATTACCTAGTAAATTATAAGAAAAGAAATTATTATATAAAGGGCGTTTTCTTTAGCTTTTAGATAGTTTTCTTTTTTATACTTATCTTCTTATTTTAGAGTAACTCTTTAGAATTCGTTATATAATAATATAATAGGAAATTAATATAGCAGTAAGTAAACACTTATAGGATAAATCAAAGCTAAATTCTGTTAAGCTAAAATATAAGTAGTAAGTCTTTTATCTTATAACCTTAAACATTATTAAGGTGCGGGTGTAATATAAGTGTAATAATAATATTACACTTATATAGCAACAGTACTACACTTATATAATAGTAATACTATACTTAGATATTTTATATTATTATAATTACTTTTTCTTTTTTTAAATAACTGTCTCTAGCTATCAGCGTGAAAGTAATATCTATATAAAAAAAAAATAAAAAAATAGTACCGGTAAACAAAACAACATTATTAATAATAAAAATAAGTAGAATAGTAATAGTGAATATTATTATTACTAAAAGAATATACTTTATAATAAAAGCTTATCTGTCCCCTAATTTTAAGATCTTAGGTATAATATTTTTTAAAACTTAATCTTTTTATTAGCGTTTAACTAGTGTTTACCTGGCACTAATATAACTTCTAATATATAAAACATAATTAAAAACCTAGTATATACTAGCGTTATTATTCTGTTTTAGTATTATTAATTTATTTAGTTTTAATCTCTACTTACTTAACACGCTGGCTTAGCTGTTAAACTTAAATAAAAAATCTATTTTTAATACTTAAAGAGAATTAATTAAACTGCCTCTTTATATATCCTTAAGGAGGATAAAGTAAAGTATAAATACTATATAAAGTAGTATAAACTCTATAATAAGGTATAGATCTTATTACGTTCTCTTATCACTTTAGTGTTATTCCTTTAGGTGTTTGTTAATAGTAATATTAATAGGTTTTTATTAAATTCTGCTTAGAGATTAATTGTCTCCTTATTTAGCATAAAAAGCTAAAGGCTAAGTAGAATAAGAATCTCTTTATTTAACTAAATAATGTTTTAATAATAGCATATTGCTCCTACGTTAAGCGCGTAAAAACAATAATTAACTAGAAAACTAAATAGAAATTTTAAAAGAAATCTAAAGATAATAATATCTAGTTAGCGTAGCTAAATACGTTAGAGAGAATTATCTCTTCTATTAAAAATCTTCTTAATATTAAGTAATATTAAATAAGACTTTCTTTTTAAGTGGTGTTTAGATATTATTTTAATAGCATTTAAGCTAGTCTTCCCTCCCTTAGTAATAATAATACAGTAAGTAAGAAAGTAGAAAAAGAGAAAGAAAAAAAAAGAAAAAATAATAATAATAATAATAATAAGGGTCTAGGGCCTAGCACTTATATTATCTATAAAATAATAACTAGATATAAGCAGAGTATTAGTAGTGTACTAAAAGACTTTACTAGTAAAATATTTAAGGCTACTAGTAAGTAAAAGGCTGCTTATAATAAAAGCCCAGAATTATAAAAAAAAAGCTAGAATAATAATAATAGAATAATAAGATAACTTTATATTTATAGTAATACTATAATAGTTAAGCACTATCTCTTTCATTTAATTTTAATAGAAAAATAAAGGTTTATACTTTAATCCTTCGCTTCTTTTTTAGTAAGGTGACTTTTTACTTACTTTTAAAGTTTTAAATAAAATCTTAATTAATATCTTATTTTAATACCTACTTATTATACTATATAGGCTAGCCTTTCTATTTAATAAAATATTTTAGGGTTTTCTTATCTTTTTTCTTTACTAGTAGTGCTTTAATAATATATTAACTTTTTTTTTTTTTAATTTTCTAGTTCTAAAGGCCCCAGCATAAGCTCTTCTTCTCCTGGACGAGGAGTATAAAATCTAAGTAAAGAGATATTAGAAATAAAATAAATTTAAAAATTAGAAAGTAAAAGCAGGCAATACGCTTAAGTTCTAATAAATTTAATAATTTAATATAGTTTTATAAAAAAAGGGAAGAGCTTTTTACTTGGGTGGTAAAGTCTTAAATTTTTAGTAAAAAACAGCACTAAATCACCGACCTTAAAAAAATAAGGCTTATACTTCTTATTATAGTTTTATACCTATTATTTAGTAGCATTCTGCTAGTATTATATTATTAATTTCTTATTATAATATAAACGTGTAATCCTATTAGCTGTTTTAGGTACTTAAATATTAAATTCTAGCTTATAATTAAGAATTAGATAAAACTTATAGCATATAAAGAATAAACTCATCCTAATTATAGGTTAATAGGAGTTATTATATGTGAACTCTATAAGAGAAAAGAGCTTAGCCTAATTACTTTATCTTTCTTTTATATAAAAACATAAATATTATTCCAGAGTTTAATTCTGCTATTTTGTTTAACTATTAGTTTAAAAGTAAAAGGCAGTGCTTAGACGGTACTAAACTTTCACTATATAATAAAAATTAGTTTAGAAATAGCTAGTAAAAATATTATCTCTATCAGAGACAACTTCTTACAGTAGTCTGAAGAATTAAATAATTTCATATATAAAAATATTAGCTAAATTCATAGTAGTAAGGTTCTTAGTTATAGGAATATATCTTACTATCTTAGTATAATAATTTATAACTACTAGGATTATATTATAAATATAGGCTCCATAACAGCTTAGTAGTAACCTTATAATAAAATCTATTATTAACTACTTTTAAGATTTCTCTAGCTGGGGAAGTAGTTATAACTCTCTATATAAGTAATATCTAAACACCTTTATATATTTATATATATTATAAGTATTAATATACTCCTTAATGTTCTTCTTAATTCTAAGCTAGAAATACTTATATATTAATAATTTAAGTATCTTACTATACCCAAAATACCCCGCTAGGGGGTTATTATAATGAATTTAAAGAAATTCTACTCTTAGAGCAGGATCTCTAGGGACATATAGTTATTCTTTATAATAGAATAAACTAAACTAATTAAATTCTTATAAAGTACTTTTTATATATTCGTTTCACTATTAAGACACTACTTAAGCGCTTTTATTATACTTCTAAATTACTTAAAAGTCCGTCTTTTAAAGCTCTTAAATTATAGTAATAATTAACTTAAAAGACTACTTATATATATTCTTAGAAGTAGTAACCTTTCTAGCCTGTATTTAAGTAATACGGTAAGGAATTACTACTTTTCTCTATAAATTAAGCTTAATCCTAATAGGATAAAGGTATTTATTTATTAAGTTAACTTTATAAAGAAGTTAATTAAAAGAGATATCCTCTATAGGATAAGGTGTACTTACTTTTTATTAAGCTATTTTCTAGCTACTCTCTAGCTTCTTTTTTATAGCTAATAGGGATAAGAACTAGCTTCAGTCCTCTAGTTATAATTTCTTTTATAAACTAGGTAATATAAAGTTAGAGCTTTTATATATTACTTTACTAGACTCTAATAGTCTTTATAATAGTCTATTAGTAGAGTTAGTCTTCCCTAAATAGTACTTAATCTTAAAATTATATAAGATAAGTAATATTACTTAGTGTGTTTATCTACTATTAAAGGCCTTAACATCTATAAAGCTTTTTAAATTATTATAATCTATAAGGATTTAAGATGAGATAATAAGCCTTTAATATAATAGCACTAGTATTTTACAGCATTTATAATCACGCCTAGCTTAAAGTTATAAGTTATATAATACTATTCTATAGTATATAGCTTCTAGGACTAGAAGGCGATAGAATACTAATTACTATTATTAAACTTCTAAGAGTAAATTCTAGCGTAGCCTTAGTTAAAAGCATCCGTCTCTAGACGTAAGAAAAGATTAGACTTATAATATTAAAAAAAAAAGTTATTAAGAATATAGTATAAAGTCTATATTTTACCGCCTCTATCTCTAGAGTCTATTTAAAACGTTCTATCTTCTTCCTATTTTAAAAGCCTTTTAAGAGGTCTGTAATAGAGTAAGTAATTATAAAAAAGCACTTAATAAAACGCCTATAGAAATTAGCAAACCCTAGAAAAACCTATACGTTTTAAAAGAAGACTAGAGTAGTCTAGTTAATAACTATTTTAACCCACTAAAGATCTATCTTCACGTTGTTAGGATAAATAATAAACTCTAGGAATTTAACTTCATCAGCAGTAAACACATACTTCTTGAGGTTAATAAAAAGTTTATACTATTATAAATATTCTAGTACTTATTAAATTTAATCCCAATAATCCTCCCTATCTCTTAAAAAGATAAGAATATTATTAAGATAGATTATATAGAAGATATTAACTAGCCCTGATAGGGCATAGTTAATATAGCTTTAAAAAATAATAAGAGTATTAATAAGTCTAAATAGTATTATTAGATACTTAAAGTAGCTATAGTGCATACGGAATACTATTTTCTACTTATTACTATATTAGATTCTAATACAGTAATAGGTATCTTTAAGGTTTAGTTTAGTAAATTTAATTAAGTCTATTAAATAATCTAGCGTTTTACTAATTAACAGTAAGGTAAAATAATTCTTTTTAGTAATCTTATTAAGGCCTTTATAATTAATATAAAGTTATAAGCTATTATTTTTTTTAGAAATAAAAAGAATTAGCGTACCTGCTAAACTAGTGTTATTTTATATCTAACTTTTTTACTTTATCTCTACTATATAATTATGAAGGATCTTAAGCTACTTAGGGGAGAGATTATATAGCAGTTTAAAAAACATAATAATATTTTTCTTTAATTTAATTATATAGTTATTTCTATAGTATTTAGGCAGCACTTTTATAGTGTTAGTAGAAATTAAGTCTTTAAACCTTTAAAGCTCTAAAAAAAGAGTAAGAGTTATAAATTCTTTACTTTTTATAATAACTATAGTTCTTACAAGCACGGCGTACATATATTTCTTATATTTAAAAAAGTTAACAAACTATTTAGGCTCCTTAAGTTAAATTATTTATGTACTAATTTTCCAGTACTATGTTTTTATTTTGAAATTAATAATAATACGTGTTTCTTAAAGCCCCGGAAGCCTAAAGAGAACCTATAAAGCTATATTAATTATTTTATAAAAGGTAGTAGTAACTTCCTAAGTTTACCTCTAATTATTTTTTATTTAAATTAGAATTTTATATACATGTTAGCTGTACTCCTGTGTGGTATTTAGTATATATAGTATTAATAATTTAGATTTAAAAATCTCCTTAAAGCCTTACTTTAGAGTAAACTTTTTATTAATAATATTCACTTACATACTACTATTAAAAAGTATAGTAGTTATTATTTAAATAAATTAGTTAGTCTGTATTTCTCCTTTTACCTAGATTAGTTTTTTTTTAATAATTAGTTTCTTATATTTAGGACTAGAGGTGAGTTTAGATGCTACTAGTTTTCTAGTATTTAAATAACATTAATCTCTATAATAAAAGTATTCTTTTTAGTCTTATTATATTATTTCTTTTTATAATTTACTTCTTAGTGTTCTCGCTTATAGCAGTAGCGGCATTCTCTAGAATAGTAAATAATATTAACTAAGTAAAGTAATATAATAACAGTTATAAGATATAAAGTAGTTATTATCTAGGTCGTCTAATTTTAAGGTGTATTTTATATATAAGATAGAAGCTTAATAGTAGCTTTTTATAAATTATTCTTTAGTATAGCAGCACGTTCAACAAGCTCCTGTTAAGTCTTTAGAAACTTAAAATAATTTAAAAAGGCTACACGAATTTCTGGCTAAAGCTTATTATATAAGTGCATTACTAAATACTTCTACTTATAAAGTAAGTTAATTTAATTCTTCAGAATAACTAAATATACTATAAATTTATTTATTAATTTATCTTTCTTTTAAATAGCTCTAGAGTATAGTAGAGTTATTTATAACTTTTAATTAATAGAGCTTTTAATCTAATCTAGAAGGAACTCTATTATATAGCTTTATATATATACTATTTTTTTATTTTCCTGCTTGTGTTATAGCTATAGCTGTTAATATATTATCTTTAAATATTATAAGATAAATATAATCCTTTAGTCTTTTAACTAGAACGCTTATGGGTCTAGCTGGAAGGCAATCTCTAAATAGATTTAGAAATCTTAATATTCCCGTATTCCTTTTTCTTTAAATATTAGGATTTTTTTGATTTTAGAACTCTGCTAGGGAATTAACGTATAACTATTATTAATATAACATTTATATAGCAGTTTTTTAATATCGTTTTCTTTTTCTAAAGAGGTATATTATCTTTACTCTATTAGAATAGCAATTAATAGAATTAATTTAGCATAAGAAAATAGTGTCTATATATTATTATCTATAAGGTATTAGATTTACTCTTCTACCTTATAGCGTAGACGCTATTCTTCTTTTTATAAAATAAGTTTATTATATTATCTTTTTAAGTTAGCAATCCTTTCGCGAATAGAGAGAGTAGAAGTTAATTATTTAGATTATACTATTTTAAGCACTGTTATAGTCTTGCTTATTAAAATAGACTAGCTAGAATCCATTACTATATCTACACTATAAAGATAGTAAGGGAATATAATTAAAATTTAGATAAGCAATATATACTAAGCCGCTATCCCTAAGAATAGAGAAGAGAATTTAGAATTATAATAAGATATTAATATAATAGTAAGTAAACACTTATAGGATAAATTAAAGCTAAATTCTGTTAAGCTAAAATATAGGTAGTAAGCCTTTTATTTTATAACCTTAAACATTATTAAGGCGCGGGTGTAATATAAGTGTGATAATAATATTATACTTATATAGTAATAACACTACACTTATATAATAGTAGTACTATACTTATATTTTAGAGGATATTATATATAGTAATATTCACCCAGGCGTCTTATATTATTATAAATAAATAAATTAAACTATACCTTACTATATTTTTATATTATTAGAATATTATGTTAGTAAGTTATTATATAATTTTATATTATTACTAAAGTTTTAATACAAATTACATATATACTTACTACGTTAAAGAAATCTATATATTATTTTTATAGTATAGTAGCAAAAGCTATGTATATTCTCTATATATAATAATTTTAGGTATAAAAGAGCTATATAAAAGAGTTTTCTAGTAAATTCTTTACTAAACTACCTTTAAAAACTCATAAACAAACCATAATAATAGTTTAATTATAAAAGTAAAATAGTTATATTTTATTTAAACATATTCTATAATTAAGAGGCTATAAAAATATATTATTTACTAATAGTATTATTATATATTATTATATAAATCTTTTAGTACTAAAATAATATTTTAGTACTGTTAGCTTAAATACTTAAAAACTACTTTAAGGCTATAAAAAATCCGTATATATATTTCTTTAGCTTAATTAATTTTACCTATTTACTTATATAGTGTAGTAAGATTTTAAGTAGTATATAATACTAAAATATAAATCTTAACTACATTTTATTTAAGTGCGTTCTTATATTCTTATTATATATACTAGTATATTTTCTTTATTTTATTAAGCCTTTCTAGGTCCGCATAAAAAAGGCCTAAGTTATTAATTATTAGAAATATTAATATACTCTAGACTTTATCCTTTTTTGTATTCTTATAGTGCACACTTATATATTTTTTTTGTCTTATTAAGTCTTCTTAAGTTTATATAAAAAAAGCTTAAGTTATTAACTATAGTAAAAGTTAATATATAGTCTAAACTTAATACTTTTTTCTTTTCTTATAATATATACTAGTATATCTTTTCAGCTTTATTAAGTCTTTTTAGGTTTTTATAAAAGCTACCTAAGTTATTAACTATAGAAAGTATTAATATATAGTTTAAACTTAATATCTTCTTATATCCTTATAGTGTATACTAGTATATATTTTTAGTCTTATTAAATCTTTCTAAGTTTACGTAAAAAAGGCTTAAGTTATTAGTTATAAAAAATATTAATATATAGTCTAAACTTAATATTTTCTTGTATTTTTATAATACTAGTATATCTTTTTAGCCTTATTAAGTCTTTCTAGGTTTATATAAAGAAGATTTAAGTTATTAATTATGTTAAGTATTAATATATAATTTAGACCTTATGCCTTCTTTTTTTTTTATAGTATATACTAGTATATCTTTTTAGCCTTATTAAGTCTTTCTAGATTTGCATAAAAAAGGCTAAAGTTATTAACTATATTAAGTATTAGCTTATAATCTAGACCTTATGCCTTCTTTTTTTTTAATAGTATATATTAATATATTTTCTTAGTCTTATTAAGTTTTTCTAGAATTTTATCAAAACTACCTAAGTTATTAACTATAGAAGGTATTAATATATTGTCTAGACTTTATACTTTCTTATATTCTTATAATATATACTAATATATCTTTTTAGTCTTATTAAGTCTTCTTAGGTCCACGTAGAAAAGACTTAAGTTAGTAACTATATTAATTATTAATATATAATCTAAGCCTTATTTCCCCTCTTTAAGATTTAGTAATTCTTTAAGAAAAGTTTTTTTTATTTTTAAAGAGTTACTAGCCTGCTACCATTTATTAACTTAATAAATATACTTAATAGATAATAGTAAGTATAATTTCTTTATAGCTATTTAAAAATAGGTTTAGTTACTACTATAAAAATAATACTATATATTAAAGTATAATAAGATTTAATAGTAGTATAATACTTTTTAAAGTATAAAGTAAATAAAATTAAAGTCTTGCTCTAAAAAGGTGTAGAGTCTTTAAAATATATATATAAAATTATATAATATAATTATGTAATAGTTAGTGTAGCATTAATGTACTACTATTATATAGAAATAATATTCTAAATCTATTTAACTACAGAGCGTTAATATGAAGAAAATAGTTATCTTTTATTTTAGTATAAAGCTAAAGTATAATATATACTATATAATTCTACTAATTATTACTTAATAGATTAAAAGTAATTTAATGCCCTAATATTATTTATACTTTACATAAGTTTTTAACAAATTAGAATAAAATGGTATAAGTAGTAGTAATAGTAGTAAATAATAAATAAAATAATATAAGTAAAAAGTAGATAATAGGAATTAAAATAGTTAAAAGTTATTTTAAAAAAAACTTATTTTCTTACCTTAGAAATTATAGAGTTAATAAGAAACAGTTATTATTTTTAGATGCTTAATTACTATATTTAGTAGTAGTAATTATCATTAAAAGGTGTCTATTAGTAACTATTTATAAAGTTTATATAAAAGCTTTAAACCAACTCTATAGAAATTTCAGCTTAGTATTATTTATACTATATAGTTTATAATTTTATTATATATCTAATAGACTCTTTTCTTAGTTATAAATTATAATATTTTATATTAAAATAAATGCTTTATATATTCTACTCTAGTCTTTATATTTTATTTATATATTTATTTTAGAAACACTTATATGCATTAGCTCTAACCTTAATAAAACTTTTATTTCTATAATTATAAGCTTAAAAGCCGCCTTTTATAGTACTTAAGAAAAAGCTTATTATTTTACTATAACATATAGCCTATTAAATATTATAATTATAATGAATTATTTTAAATTTAATAAGAAAATCTAGCTCTAAGTGTTATAATTATATTTTTAAGGTAATAAACTTATTAAATATTATAACTAAAGTTTAAAACTTTTAAACTATATTAATAATTAGCTTTAAAGTATTTAATACTATTAGTTTAACATTCAAACTTTGTTTAAATGTATAAAGGATTAGAGAGGTTTTAAACTAAAAAATTATTATATTTATATAAAGATAGTAAAAGCTAGTACTTTTATTAATAACTAGTAAAAATTTAAAACTACTATAAGTTAATATCTTTATTTACATAAAATAGATGCTAATAATCCTAAAGTTTTATTAATAATACTAAAATGAAGTAAGCTTACTTTAAAAGCAGATATTAAAAAGACTAAATAGTAAAGTTAATATTTAAAACCAAAAAAAGGAAAAGAAGTAGAGATATAATAATTTTATTATATTTCTAGTATATTATAATAATTACTATTAAATAGAGAAACTACAGAGTAGAACCTAGTATAATTTAATATTTATATATATAAATAAAATAAGTAATATTTAACTATTAGCCTATATTTAAACAGCATAAACTATTTATATAAATTCTAGTATTTTATATGCTTTATTACAGTTATAAGTATAACTAACTTTAGTAATAAACTAAATATTATACGTTATATTTACAGAATATAATACTTAAGTTTACTAAGTAGTCTAGTATAAAGCTATTCTTCTTTTACTTTTTATATATCTATAGTTAAATATAATTTTTTACTATTTATATATTATTTCTCTTTAAGATGTGTTAGTTTTTATTTTCTAGAAAATAAATAAACCTTATATAGAATTAAAAGAGACTATCTAGCTTTTAAATAATTTAGTTACTTATATAATACTTTTAAGTATAAATTAAATACTTAAAATTAATAAAGAATAAATACTTTAAAATTAGAAACTTACTAGAGCTGCTAAGTATAGTACTTTTTAATAAAAATTCTAATCTAAATTAGTAAGTAACTAAAAAGGTTCTACTATTAACTTTATATTAAGTATATTATACTTAATATAGCTAAGATATCTTTAAACTTATTATCTTACTACTATTTTTTATTAGTTATCTTTTTATAAAATTAGCCCGTCCTTTAATTATATAAATCTACGTTCTTTTATTCTTTAAATATGTATATAGTGAATTATTAGTATATAAGTTTTATAGAGTTATTTTTACTATATAAATAAGGCAACTAAAGCTAGCTTAGAATAGATTAAAAAAAAATTAATACTAATAAAATTAGAAAAATTAGAGAGCTTAAAAAATAGTTACATGTAAAATCTAGTAATTTAACTAAAAATAAATAATTTTCTAGACTCTAAGTATATATAATTAAGTAGTTTGAAATTATACTAAGTCTTAACTTTATAACTAAAATGTTTATAAGAATGTTTTTTTTTGTGTTTTTTTTTGTGTTTTTTTTTCCTTTTTTTAATAAAACATAATTAATATATATTATAAAAATAGTTATAAAATCTACTCTAATCTTAAATTCAAACTAATATTTAGAGAAAGAGGGGAAAAAAGAAAAAAACCTTATATAAAGTTAAATTATCTACTTTATTACTTTTTATATTTATTTAAGCTTTATATTTAAAGCTGTTATTATTTTATAATTTAATTACTTTATACTTTTTTACCTATTAGTTCTAGTATATCTTGTTTTAGTATTATTTATAATTCGGCTTTATTTTAGATAATATAGTAATTTAAGTGTAATCTATAGAAATATATTACTTATTTAATATATAATAAAATCTATATATTTAAAAGACTTATAAGCTCTACTAAGCACTTATTAAAATTATAGTTAAAAATAATAGATAGAAATTTAGCAACGTATAGCTAAATTCCTTTTTTAAGAATATTTTAAACCTTACTTCTAGCTTTAATAAGATTCTATTAATATAAATTATATATAAAGTTAGTTAAAAAGTAGAAAAAGCTATTTATAAAAATAAGATAGCTAGATAATATTTATCTTTTATTTAGTATACACTCTAGACATTTAGCTGATAGAGAATTTTAAAATCTAAGAAAACTATCAACTTTATATACTTTAATATAATATAGAATAGAAATAGTATAATAAATTCTCTTACTAAGTAAGTAGTGTAAATAGAAATGATAGAATTAAAAAAACTTTTAATATTATTTAATCTAAAAATTAAACACTAAGTCTATTTAAAAAAACTAGATATAAAAGCTATTTAATTTAAATTCTTTAATAACTTTTTTTTAACTATATACTGTTTTAGTGTAGCAGAATCTTAAGTATTAAAAAATACTACTATATTTAAAGTACTAGCTAACTAATAAGTTGAATTCCTAGAACTATTTTTAATATATTATTTCTATTTTATTCTTGTTGGAATAGTTGTTATGTTGTTTAACTTTTTTATTATTATTTTTTATCTTAAGTAGTTAGTAAAGTAGGTAGTTAAAAAAAACTATATATTTTATAGTTTTAGAAAAATCTCCTTATACATATATTTAGAGTTTTTTTTTATAGTATTAATATAGTTTTTTTTTACCACATCTTTATTTTTAACAATAGTAGTTTTTTTAGGCCTATATTTATAGTAAATATTTTATATTAAACATAAAAAAAAGGGAGAAGCTTTATTATACTTATAAAATATATTTTTCTTTTCTATATTCTAGTATTTTACTGTAGAATTTTTTTTAAACCTAGATTTTAGAGCACGTCTATTATAAAATAGCTGAAAAAACTATTTCTAAAATACTATTTTAATATAGCTAGTAGATTATGATTCTAGTTACTAGCATAGTCTAATAAAAATACTTATATAAAATCTGTAGGCTATTAATTATATATTATATTTTTATTTAAAGAATAAAGAGTGTAAATGTAGCTAGAAAGTAAACTAATTTTATAGAAAATAATAAAGAATAATAGAAAAGTAATAAGTTAAAAGACCTTATAACTATATTAAGTAATATAATTAATATAATATTTAAATAATAGAAGTATTTTACTTTTTAAGAAAGTATAGTTTTTACTAATAAATATTACTTTAAAAAGTTATAGTAGTATTTCTAATAGATAAACTTTAATAACATACTTATTACTAGATTATAGTTTTAATAAATAGATATGTAAATAACTAACTTATAGTAAGCACTAACTAATATAAGCTATATTTTTATATTTTATATTCTAGGAGCTTTTTTAATACTACTAAAATTTCTCATCTAAAATATAATATAAGCTACTTTAAAAAGTATTATTACTAACTAATAAATTATTGAAGTACTATACTATTATATTTATTTTATAGATTTTTAGTTAAGGCAAAGCTAATAAACACTCTAGTATTTTAGTAATTTTAATTTTCAACTAAATTCTTACTTTATAAGCTTAAAACTAAACTTATAGTTTTTAAAGTTAAAACAAATGCTTCTATAAATTTAGATAAAAATAATATAGTATAATAAAATTATTTATTCTATTTTTTTTATTAAAGTCTTGTACTAGTCTTTATATTAAATTCTTATTAGTATAGTTAACTTACTAAAGTCTTTATTTAAAGTTAAATTTATAAGTAACTATAAAAGTTATAAAACCCTAAATAAAACTAGATAATTTAAAGTCCCTTAATAAATAAATAGTAGAAAGTTTTAGTATTGTAAATAAAATATAATATATAATTATATATAAACGGTAAGTAAAAGTACTAAATATATTAATACTTTTATTATATATTAATTAAGCTTTAATTAAATAACTTTTTAATATATATAGCTTATATCTCTATTATTTTGGAAACCTAATTTCTCTATTTACTTAGTATTTTAGCTAGATGTAAACTTTTCTTTTCTTTTTTTTTTATAAACTTTCTAACTTTATAAAATCTTTAAACTAACATATTTGTGTAAAGTAGAAGTATTAAAGATATTTAGAATTAATAGTATAAGCAAAACTATACGCAAATATAAAGAAATATATAGTACTATTATTAAATAAAATAATATTAAAAAGGTTATTTTAGAACTTGCAAGTAGATTCATTATGAAAATATAAATAAATATATACTAATAAAGTAAAGTAAACTAAAAGTTTTTAGTATATTAATATTAAGCTTTTAGTTATATTTACACTAAAAGACTTAAGTTATTAAGTTTTAGATTAATATATTTTATTAAATAGCCTAGTATATTTTTATTCTTATAAAAAAGTTATTTACTTTATGGAAATTTTATATAGAGTAAGTAATAAAACATACTAATTCTTTTTATTTATTTTAAGTCTATTAATTTTGTTACTAGTAAAAGTAGAATATAGTACTTTAAGTTTTACTTTTATTTTATTTAAAATAGTATAGCCAAACACTACATTTTTATAATAATTATTTTTTATTTAATCTTTATATTTAATACTTAATTAATTATCTATATTCTAGCTAAATTTGTTTATTTTTTAATCTTTAACTAAGTACTTTATTAAGCCTTGTAATAATATAAATTTTATTTTACTATATATAAATATCTAGCCTTTAGACTTTAGGGCAGGTAATTTTTAGTAATATATTTCTATCAAGTTTAGCTAGTTAATAAAGTAAAATAGTATATTCTAAAACTAATATATATTTAGCTTAATAAAAATAAACTACTTTATATTTAAATACAGTTTATAAGCTTTTTTGACTATAGGTAGAAATGTTACGAGTTGCCTTTACTTAATAATACGTTTCGCGTTAGCGACTCTGCCCTAACTGATGTTCTAATAGAACCTTAGCCCTTTCCGTATCTAGAATAGATAGCCTTAGGTTTAACAGGTGAGAGTTTGTGCTTTATCGCAAGATAAAAAGAGAGGTATATAATAGATTTAATAAGATAGTATTAAACTATTTCACTCAAGTTCAAGTCTTAACTTAGAGATAAGATCTTGATTTTAGAGTAACTATAAAGAATTAAAAGTAATTGCGAACCGTCTGACGCCCCATACTTATAGCCGATCCTTCGTGCGTATATTATATACTTGTTGGCAGTATATTAGATACTGCTAGAGGCTACTAGAGCTGTCAGAGGTTCTGTTACCTCGCTCTACCTCTATCTGCTAAGCCTTGCCTTAGTTATATAAGTTACTGCTTCCAATCTACTAGTATGATTCCGTATTTCTGTCCTCGCCGCTTGGCTCGTATTTTAGCCTGTGCTAAAGTGTCCCGTGCCCGCTTACAGTTCTTTCTCTCTAGTTCGAATATACGTTTCCATTTCAGAGCTTTATTAGCTGTCGTTGCTAATTCTCTTAGTTCCTTAGGTACAGCTGCCTTACTATTACTGTCTATAATATTATCCCCCTCTTCTAAGTCTTCGTTTTAGAAGATAGTTTCTTTCTTCTATAAGTAGTATAAAGGCAGTAGGTCCTCTGCCCTGTGTTCTAGGCTGTAAGACCCTCAGCTTCCTTTCTTCCCTACCTAGCTTCCTAATAATGACACGTCCTGAGTCATCTCTAATACGTGCTTACCGCTTAGCTTCTTAGATCCGTAATAAACCCCATCACATGCCGACACCCTGCTCGAATTGTACCTATCGAGGTGATAATTACCTTATGAATTTGAGTTCCGGTCACTATTCAGCCTGCGCTGATTGTAATATGAAATGCGACTTAATTATTTCACAGCCAGAGTAGGATTATATTAATCGCGATAAGAAAAAACTTCGTTATTAGCTTGATTCTCTTAAAGACTAGCGCCTTGAGCTTCGTGCTTGAGAGTTACAACTCCGTCATAAGCTTGTGAAGGTAGATTCTAAAGAGAAGGAGATGTTTGATCGAGAGATGGCCTCTATTCGTAAGGTCCAAGCTCTTGAAGAGGCGGAAGCTTGTTCTTGGGGTCAAGAAGCCCGCATACTATAATCCGCAGTAGTGACTTCCTCCTAACCCGCTTTATCTTTTTTCTTAGGTTTTAAGTGGAACGTTCTTTACTCTCTCTATTCTTTAGACTTAACCTTAGAGCAAGCCTTTGCTGCTCCTGATGGTACTAATTAATTAGCTCTGAACTATTCTTTAGGTTCCTGATTAGCTCCCAGGTGTTATCCTCAAGTCCGTATTCTTTCTATCTAACTAGGTACTTCCACTAATAACCAAACCGCTGGTAGTCCAGAATCCGCTGGACTTCATACTTAGTATGATCTTTCTTAAGTTTGAGTCTTATCTATAGTTTGGCATTCCATGGTGCTGGTTCTAATTTTGAAACATGAAAAACTAGGTAAATCCTTATGTCATTAGGTAGTTATAGTTCGTAGTTCACGGGTCCTGTTTATCATTTAACCCTAAATGGTCCTAATTTAATGTGATCTAGTTTTCGTGATGGTTATTTTATTTCTAAATTTTTCTTTTTTAAGAAAACCTTATCCCCCTTCTTAAAGGTTGGTCCCTTAACTTTAGATTTATCCTTAATTTACTTACTAAGATTGCCTTTATAGGTAATTTTCTGTGCGATGTTTTTATAAAGTAGTTATAAGTCCTTAACCTTCCTTCTTATAGATTCTAATACTTTATTTAGTTTCTGTGGTTCTTGATAAGCCGTAGGCTCATAACTATAGTTCATATAAAATAGTAATTTTTCTGTTATTAATGACTTTACAGAGTTGTATATAAACTTAGCTATTAGTAGTAAGTTAATCTAGTTGTCCTATAGTTTATTAATATACATCTGTAGGTATTATTCTAGCGTTTGATTTATCTATTCTGTTTGTCCATCCGTTTGTAGGTAAAATGCTGTTAAAAGGCAGTATTCTACCCCTAGTTACTCTATAAACGTCTTCTAGAATATTAACGTAAATAGTTTATCTCTATCCGTGATGAATTCTCGTGGCAGTCCATATCATGTAATTAAAATCTTAATTAGTAATATAGCTAGTTTATCTGCTTTGATTTCCGTATGGGTTGGTTTAAAATAAGTATACTTTATTAGTCTATTAATAATAACCAGTATCATGTCGTACCATTAACCCCTTTAGGTGGTAATTATCGGTATTCCCGTGATAAAGTCCATTATAACTAATTCCTATAGCAGATTTAGTGAAGGTATAGGTTACATGAGTCCGTACTCTTTATGTCTTAATGCTTTATTCTTTTTACAATTAATGCATTCTAAAAGAATTTTCCTAACCTTACTCTAAATTCCTAGAATCTAAAAGTGCCTATTAATTTGTTCTATAGTCTTTTTAATTCCCTAGTGTCCGTGTATTTCTGCTGAGTGTTAGTCTTTAATTAACTTAGTTTATAATTCATCTAGCATATAGATTATTCCTTGGTCTAAATTCTAAAGTAGTTGTTTATTATTAAATTCCCTTATTCGTTTTTCCTAAGTGTTTTTGATAATGACTATGTGTTTAATATTAATTTATAAGCTTCCCAAAAATCTATCTTATCTTTATTTAAGTATTATGTTATGGATTTTTAGTATATTCCTTATATAGTCTGCTTATTAGCTAAGTGCGTTAGCTACTATATTTTCTTTTCCAACTTTATAAAGTATTTAAAAATCGAATATAGAAACTAGTTCCTACTATCTAACCTATCGTTAATTTAACTTCTTTATTATTATAAATACCGTTAGATTTTTGTGATTTGAATACATAATAATTTGGTATTTAGCTTCTTCTAAATAATGTTTCTATTTTTCGAATGCTTGAACTATTGCTAATAGTTTCTTATTATAAATATTATAGTTTAACTTAGTAGTTATAAGTTTATAAGATAGAAAGTCTACTAGATATTTATGTTTATTATTCTATATTTATAGCAGGATAGCTTTTATAGCTCTATCTAATACATCCGCATATATCTCTATTTAAAGTTATAGGTTAAACATTTTTAATATTAGTAGTTTCTAGAATATCTTTTTTAAAATTATAAAAGCTTTATCTTCCTTAGCTTCCTATTTAAATTATCGGTCCTTTTTAAGCAATTCCGTTAAGGGTGCTATGATTTTTAAGTAGTTTTTAATAAATTATTAGTAAAAGCCCATAAATCCGAGAAAAGAATAAACTTCTTTTATATTTATTAGTATAGGCTATGATAAAATATTTTTAGTTTTATCAGGGTCAACTGCTATTCCGTCTCAGAATATTAGATATTCTAAGAATTTAACTTCTTTCCTATAGAACATATATTTTTCCGTTTAGATATATAGGTTGTGTTTCTTGAGCTTCCGTAATACCTTCTTAGTATACTTAATATATTCTTCTAATATTTTATTCGTGTACACAAGTACGTTATTGAGATATATTATTATAAATACGTCTAAATATTCCCTTAGCACATAATTAATAATTGTCTAGAATATTACTAGTGCGTTTGTGAGTTTAAATAGCATAAGTAGATATTTAAATAATCTATATCTTATCTTTAGTGTGGTCATCCATTCGTGTTCTTTAGCTATTTATATTCTATAGTATCTATTCTTAATATTAAAGAGACTAAACCATTTAGCTTCTCTGAGTTTATTTATAAGTTCTAATATTAAAAGTATAGGGTAATAATTCTTTACTATAGCTTTATTAAGATGTCTGTAGTTAATATATAACCTTAGTTTACTATTCTTTTTTAGTATAAAGAGTATTAGTGATACTATAGTGCTCTTACTTTCCCTTATATATTCTTTTTTTAAGTTCTTATTCAGATATCATCGTAACTCTTTTTATTGATTAATGGATAGCTGATATAATGGTCCTGGTTTTAGATCCGTTCCCTCTTTAAGAGTGATCTTATAGTTCTAGTCCTAGTATTCTAGTAACTAGTCCTTAGTTTCTTTAATAAACTATTCTCTAAATTCCCTCTGGTATTCGTTCGGCATAATAAACGTAGTATTATAAAGAGTTATCTTCTTTATCTATATTATAGCTTATATTTATCTATAGTAGTTCTTCCTAGTTCCTATAGACTTTATTCTCTAGTTAATTAGTAAATTCTATTATACTAGCTAGTTCTATCCTAATATAAAATTCTTGCTACTTAGATCTATAATATTAATATAGCAGTTATCTATATAACCTGCTGTCTTAATAGTTATATTCTCTATTTTAAAATTAATTAGACCTTTTCTGAATGTTATTGGATTATTATTTATGCATACTACTCTTACAGGTTTCTCTAAAACTCTAGTTAAAATATAGTATTTCTGTATTTATTTATTTAATATAAGTGTTTTACTTACCCTGCTATCTATAAGTGCTTGAATTTGAAAGCTATTAATATATATATTTATATATAGCTTATTTTCGTGTCTTTATCTAAGTCGTGTATAGTTAAGTGATAACTTCTATATTTTAATCTTAAATTAGCTCTCTAGTGGCATGGTTGTTACTCGCTAGTCTTCTAGTTTTTTATTAGTTATTAACTTCTAAATAGTAGTCGTTTCTTTAGTGTTTCTTCCTTTAGTTTATAGATAGAATATTATTAGAGTAAGTATTATTTTTATAGTAGTATTTTATATTCTTTTCTTATTTTCTCTCTATAGTTTTAGTACTTCTATTTTAAGAAATATTGTTTAGTTATTAGTTTAGCATGTAATTCTGTAGCTAACTATCTATTTTAGTGGTGCTTAGTTTAGTAATATTAGTATCCCAATTAACACTTATCTTAGTCTAATTATTTATATTTTTTAGTCTTTAGGTCCTAAAGTTCTTCTTTAGAATCTATATAAATCAGTTCTTACTATATGTTAAGTTCTTATTTCTGTGCTATTTATTTTAGTATTTATCTTATTATTAGTTTTTTAACTCGTATAGCATAAGCTACCTATTTATATTCTTATCTAATATATATCTTTTCTTTATATATCTAGTACTTTTTTTATATAGTTTTCTCAGCAGCTTCTTTGTCTTGTACTTATAAAATAGATAAAGTAAGTTCTTTTTCTAATTTCTTACTTTAGTCCCAGCCTAGCCCTAAATATTTAACAGGATAATAATAGGTTACATAACTTATAAATAGTATTAGTTCTTATTTATAGATCTTATTTATTTATATAGCTAGTTTCTGTTTATTAAGTTTTTTATACTGCTTATTACTAGCTACCTGTAGTATTTATTAGCACTTATATATTCTATCTCCTAAAATAACCTTCTAGTGCCTAGTGATATAATATTTTTCTATAGTATATTTTAATCTATAAATCCAGCAGTGTCCCTAGCTTATTTATTATTTAATTATTATAAATATTAGCTTTTTACCTTCTATTGTTTTTTAATTTTGTTGTTATCTGAATTTCTAATTCTCCGCTTTAAAGGGTCCTCTCTTCTGTTAGATTATCTTATAAAATTAGTTAGCTTTTTCTATAAAGCTAGTCTTATATTATCTAATAGCAGCTTTTTATATAGTAGTAATTATATTATTAGCCTGTTCTACTAAATAATCTTTAATCTATTAATATAGTATTTTATATTCCTATCTAAGATGTATGTGGTTTCTATAGATCTAGTATTATTTTTTCTAAATTTACTATATAATAGCCTCTTTAGTTATCCGGTTCTTAGCTAGTTTTACTTAGACTATAGTAATTTTAATTAATACTTTAGTTTAGACATAAGCCTGTTTAACGTCTACTTTTTATTATTTATAGTTTTTAATAAAGTGCTCTTCTTTTCTGTAACTAAGACATACTCTATATACATATTAGTTTATTTATTTTTTAGTTTATTTGTCTTATTTTTGCTTATTAATCCATATGTTCTTAACTAACACTTAATTAATTTCTATTATATTATAGGTTTAGGTATTCTTTCTATTTTTCTATAGTATATAGATTACTAGTCTAGTATTATTCTTCTTTTCCTATTCTCTTTAGTACTAATAGTTATTAATAGTCACTACTTACTTAATAATTCCTAGAAGTATATTAGGTTGTTTTTCTTGGGAAATTTTATTCTTTATCCTATCTTTCAGCCCGGCGTAGTATATCATAACTAGAGGTTAATTTACCTAGTTTAGTTAAAATTAAATTTACTTAAATTCTGCTGTATAATTAGCTACTAACGTGTGTTATTTAAGCTATTAGAGCTTCTAAATTACTTCTATTTCTTTATTAATTTCTTTAAAGACTATAATCATTTCCTTCTTAAAGCTCTCATAATTCTCGAACGTTTTCTTAATATTATTATTATAGTTTATAAGTTCTACTAATCCCAAGTTCAGATCTCCTTTAGTAAGATAATTCTTTATAAGTGGTTTAAATTATTTTATAGCTCTTCCTATTATATTCATACCAGCTACCAGGATTTAATCCTAGTTATTTATAAATAAAAATTAATTAAACTAATAGTAAAGGTCTATTACTGCTAAAAAGATCTTAAGTTTATCTTTATTACTATTAAATTTTATAGGAGGTTGTATTTTTACTGTTTTTTCTCTACTAGTCTTACTTACTACTACTTATTACTATAGATTAATTAGAGTATTACGTAACTCTATAATAGCTGCTTTTTATTTTTAAATAATTTATTATATACTCTTACTTTCTTTTAATGTACTTCTGGTAGTAAATAAAGATCCTATTATAACTTCTTTCTTATTATTACTTTCTTCTAACAAGTAAAGTTCCTGTTCGTTCTTGTAATAAGTTATTATAAACTATAATTAGAAATTTATTATTAAAATCAATCCAACGTTCTTTCCTACTCTTTAAAAGGGTAGTTATAATATTATGAGTTGCCTTTACTTAATAGTACGTTTCACGTTAGTGACTTTACCCTAACTAATATTTTAATAAAATCTTAGCTCTTTTTATATTTAGAATAGATAGCTCTAGGTTTAACAGATAAAAGTTTGTGCTTTATTATAAAATAAAAAGAGAGATATATAATAGATTTAATAAGATAATATTAAACTATTTCACTCAAGTTTAAGTCTTAACTTAGAGATAAAATCTTAATTTTAGAGTAACTATAAAAAATTAAAAGTAATTACGAATTGTTTAATGCCTTATACTTATAGCCGATTCTCTATACGTATATTATATACTTATTAGTAGTATATTAGATACTACTAGAGACTACTAAAGCTACTAGAGATTCTATTATTTTATTCTACCTTTATCTACTAAGCCTTACCTTAGTTATATAAATTACTGCTTTTAATTTACTAGTATAGTTCTATATTTCTATTTTTACTACTTAGCTTATACTTTAGCCTGTACTAAAATATTCCGTGCCTGCTTATAGTTCTTTCTCTTTAGTTTAAATATATATTTCTATTCTAGAGCTTTATTAGCTGTTATTATTAATTCTCTTAGTTTCTTAAATACAGCTACCTTACTATTACCGTCTGTAACAAGAAATTTAAAGTAGTTAAAATATTAGTTTTTTTTAAAATAATTAATAACATCTTCTTACGCGTGTGTATGCTTTTAAGTAGTATAAATATTAAAATCAAAATTATTTACAACATAAAAGTAAAATAGATTTATAAAAATATTAATAAAATAATAATTTCTTACTTATTTATTAAAATTAGAAAAAATAATTAAGTTAGTAATATAAGAGATTATAGTAATAAAATAAGTTTTTATTTTAGCTAGTTCACCTATACTAGTTTTTAAAATAACTTAAATATTATTAAGTAAATATATAAAAAAGCTAGCGTAGAAATTAAATAGGCAATTATTATTTAAAGTTAAAAGAAATAAAAAACATAATTTAGTTTCTTATAAATAATATTATAATTTGTTTTTAGAATAATATAGTAACTTTACTTTTATAAGCTATAATATAAGAACGTTTAATAAAACTAGAGTTTATAACTATTTATAATAGAGAATAAAAAGAGTTAAAAGAAAAATAAAAAGAAGTTATTTAAAAAGCTATTAGTAAAGTTTAGATAGTATTAAAAATATTACTATTTATTAAATTATAATATAATAAGGAGTATGACTTTTAGAGAGAAAATAAAACTAAAACTTTAAAAAAATTTTTTACTTTAATTTAGCTTTAATAAAGCAGAGAGTGTAGTAAAAAGCTATTAAAACTTTTTATTTTAAAAAAATTATAAAAAAAAAAAGGAAGTCTAATAGCTTTATAATTTAAAACAAGTCATATTAATATAAATTACGTTTAAGTTAATAAAAATTATAATTACTAGAATATTCTTTAATTTTAGTCTGTACTTTATTAAAAACACTATAGTTATTTAATATAACATAAAATATTTTATTAAAAGGCTTTTTAATATAAGTTTATTCTAATTAGCCTCTTAATTCTGTAAGAGAGAAATTATTAGGCATTTCTTAGAAAAATCTACTATTAATTTCTAAAGATTTTCTAAAAGTAGGACGCCTTTTTGTTATATTATACTTATAAACTTAAGTAAAAGTATTTTAAGTATACTATTAGCTAAGTTACTAATATATATAGTATATAATAGTAATTATAATAAATAATATAAATATAGCTATACTAAAACTAATTATAAAAATAAAAAACTCTAAGTTGCTTACTATTATACTTATAGAAATAATAGGCGTTATAAATAAAATAGTAGATTATTAAAAGTTTATAAATAAAAATACTATTTTTAAGATTAAAATAATAAAAGTACTAATATTAAAGCTTATTATTATATTACTAATAAATATTAGCTATTTAAGATTAAGGGTGTTGCTATTATAATAGGAGTAATTAAAATTTTATATATTTCTAGTAAAATTACTAATAACACAGCACCACAACTTATTATTTTAGTAAAAAAATATTAGATATACTTTAGAATTTTAATTTAGTATAATACATATTAGCTGTAAACACTTTATATTTAATAGAAAAAAGTTATACTAATTTCTTTATAATATTTAAAATATATAAAATTCTACTAAGTACTATTAATACATTTAATATGCTAATACTAATTATAGTTATTTTTATTAGCTTAGTATAAACTATTTATATAGTATTTATTATTAAAAGTATAGTAAGTACTATATTAGCTTATTTCAACAGCCGTTTAGTTACATAGTATATATAATAAACTAGTAGTTTTATTACTGTTTTAAAAATAATAACTTATTACCAAAATATTAGCATAAACTCTATATATAGTAAAAAGAAATAAGTATTTTATTAAAAGCTTTATAGTAAAGATATTTTTACTTTAAAAGTAGATAATAATAGAGATAGTAAATAATATTAGAAAAAATATAAAGAGAAATAGAATATATATACTAAATAAAAAGGTAAAAGTATTATAAAATATAACTACTTATATATAGAAAGTAGTAAATATATAAAGTATTTTAGTATAAAGTTACTAAATTTTAAGTATAATATAGTAGTATTATTATAATTTTCAAACAGCTTTTATACTAGAAATAAAGATTTAGAGAAGTATATAATAGTAGTAGCTAAAACTTAAGATATAATAAAGCCTAGTTATAACGTCTATTTCCTAAAAAAAAATTTCTTAGAAAAGTAGGTTTGTAAAGTAAACCCTTTATATAAAAGCTTCTAGTATATTATTAAAGGCCTTAAGAGATAGAAGTTAAATGCTAAGTTTTATAGTATTTCTTTCTATTTAATTCTGAATTCTGCAGCCTAAAGCCTAATTTTAGAGCATATTATACTAATTTTTTTAACCTAAAATTACTAACAGAAACCAATTTTTAAACTTTTAAAATCTTTTTTATAGAGCGGAATAATTTAAGGTGTAAGTTTATAATAAGTAAAGATATTACTTTACCTTTTATTTATTAGGTAAGAAATTTCGTGTTATATAGTTATAAATTAAAAATTCTCTAATTAAAATTTACTTAGTAGTTTTTACAGTTTCTTTAATATAACCTAAAAAAAAAGTAGTAAAATAGAATAAAAATATTTTTATAAGTAGAAATTTAGTATCTCTAGTAAAGCTACTATTATATAAATAAGTAATTAAACTATAAATAGCTTTTTTTTAGTTATATTTTATTTCTATACTTTAGAAATTTACTTAGCGTTCTAAACTAACAGTAGTCTTAATAAAATTATATAGTAATTATATTAGTATAGTATTCTAATTTACTAGTGTAATATTTTAATTTACTAGTCTTTATTTAACTACTTAAAGTAAGTAATTATATACTAATTTATATATTATAAGTATAATCTTTATGCTTGTTTTATAACTAAAGAGATTTACTAAGTAAAGACTTTATTCTATATTTAAAAAATCCTTTCTTCTCTTAGTTTTTTATTTATATACTAAAAAGTTACTTACTTCTTGTTTTTAGAAAGTAAAATCTAATTAGTCTACTTTTTTATAAAATTTAAAGCCTTAAAGTATGTAAATTCTTATACTATTTTATTAATTTAAATCTACTAAGCCTATATTTATACCTACTAAGAATTATTTCTATTAATTTCTATTAAAGCTAGTAGTCCTCTATGTTTTATTACTACTTATATTAAAAAAAATTATATTATACTTAATAGTGTTGCTATATACCACACTAATTAGAAATAAATATATTATTAATAAAGTAAGATTTTACTAAAATTTTGTTATACTTAGATGCACTGTGTATAGCTATTTTAAAGCTATATTTATAATATATATATATATATATATATATATATAATAGCTTAAGCTGTAACCTTATAATAATATAACTAAAGTTAGTTTTATTAAATTTCTATTACACTTAAGTGTACTGTGCGTAGCCATGTATCTAAAGTTATATTTATAATAATATATATATATATAACAGCTTAAGTAGTAACTTTATATAATATACCTAAAATTAGTTTTATTAAATTCTTATTATACTTAAGTACACTGTGTGTAGCTATGTACCTAAAGTTATATTTATAAATATATATATATATATATATATAACAACTTAAGCTGCAATCCTATATATTATAATAAATTTATTATTTTTTTAAAGATATAATAATACTGTTTGATTAGCTTACTATAAATTACATAATATTATAACTAGTTATACTAGCTATAATTTAGTATAGAGCTTAGAATATAGTTAGTTTATACTTAAGTTATATACTACTCTATTTAAAGATAAGCTCCCTTTATATCTCTTTTTATTTTATTTTAGTATAACTAAAATAGAGCTAACTTATTCTATTAACCTATATTTATACTATAATATATAAAGATTAAGCTTGTTATTATATTATATTAAAATCTCTCTAACTTAGCTAAATAATAGTAATATAATATTAAGATCAAACCACGTAATTAACTTAAGTATTTAATTTATTAATAATCGTATCTAAAGGATTAATTACATGATTATGTTGAGTTATTAGTTTATTAACTATAAAATCTCTACTAGAAAGCTCTATAGTGGTAGGTAATTAAAACTCTAAGTAATAGTCTATATAAACCTTATATAATAGACCTTAAAAGTAACTTAATAGGTAATTAAAAGACTTATAGTAGTAGGTAATATATTTATTAGATTAAAAGAAAGCTATAAGAGCTCTAATAAACCCTCTCTATTATCTTCTCTATACTAGAGAAACTAACTTCTATAAGTACTATTAGCTTATTTTCTTTTTACTAGAGAATTAGTTAATCACTTTATCCTACTAGAGACTAGAAGCTGTATATATATATA
Source organism: Zopfia rhizophila CBS 207.26 (assembly GCA_010093925.1). Classification (NCBI taxonomy): domain Eukaryota; kingdom Fungi; phylum Ascomycota; class Dothideomycetes; family Zopfiaceae; genus Zopfia; species Zopfia rhizophila. Next base: position 182,392 of record ML994647.1, read on the forward strand.
AAAATAAATAAATTAAGACTATAAGAAAGCTTTTTAAGCTAAAGATAAAAATTAATCTTAAAATAATAGCTACTAGTAATAACTATATATTTATCCCTAAGTTACTTAGGTATACTACTATATACTATTTTAATAATATAATTAGAGAAAACTACACTATTAAGAAGCTCTATATTTAAGTATAATATAATAAGAAATTTTTTATAGCTACTACTAAGAGCACTACTTGAAAAACTAATATTTATAAGCTTTAGAAAATAGAAATAACGCTTTCTATTCTAATAACTTTTAATTAAGTAATAATTACTAGTAAGCTAGAGTATAGCTATCTTAAAGTACTTATATATTATAACTATACTAATACGCTAGAAAAAGCGCTTAATATAGTTAAAACTAAGTTTAATAAGACTAGAGATAAGTTTACTAAGCTTTATTAGCTACTAAATAACACACTTAAGCGCAAAGCTAATTAAGAGAATAAAATTAAAATACTAAAGACATAAATAAAGAAATCTATATATAATATATACTTCTTTCTTTTTATAAAGGCCAGCTTAGTGCTATTATTAATACTAGTAAAAAAAACACGCTTTATAGCTCTGTTATAGATTTCTTAGAATTAGGCTAGCTATATTACTATAAGACCTAACAATAGTTCTGATATAAAAAATCTTAATAACTAAACTTTTTAAGTATTATTTTATTTATCTACTACTCTATTAGTTACGCCTATTATAGGTAGTTATTAAAGTAATAGCTGCTTAATATAATTTCCTAACTTATTAATACTTAAAAACAGTAAGAATATTACCTTTAATTAATAAAGGAATATCTTAAAGAATAAAGTACATGCTAACTAAAACTAGTTTACTAAAGTTAATAAATAAGCTACTTAAAAGAATATTATCTTTTATATATATATATAAAGTCCTGCTAACTAGTACCTCTTAATACTTATATATATAATAAAAAAGAGTAAGTAATTAGTTAGCCACTAGTACATAATAAATTACTTAAAAAAGATATAACGTATTTCATGGGCGAGCTGTACAAACGGGCGAGCTGTACACTTTGCCAAGACCCAAACAACACCATCAATCACAGTACCATGCATCCACCCACCGACCTAGAATCGATTTCTCAAGAAGCTAGAATACAGCTTGCTATCCATGCTCTTAATATAGGCCAAATTCATGGCCTCTGAAACGCCGCACGCATCTATAACGTACCCTCTATGAGCCTAAAGACGCGACGCGACGGAACCACCTTACGACGCAATTGTACGCCCAATTCAATGAAGCTCACGGTCTCTGAAGAGGAGGCGATAAAGAAGTACATTCTTGAGCTGGATTCAAGAGAATTTGCCCCTCCACTGAATGCTGTTCGAGAGATGGCCAACAAGCTACTAGCTGAGCGAGGGATAGACCTAGTAGGCATAAATTGGCCACACACCTTCGTCAAGCGTACGCCAGGGATTCAAATAAAGTACAATCAGAAGCTAGACTATGAGCGTTATAAACAGGAAGAACTAGCTATTATACAGGGCTGGTTCGACCTTGTACGTAACGTGAAGGCCAAGTACGGTATACAGGACAAAGACACGTACAACTTTGACGAATCTGGCTTCCAAATGGGCATAATAACTCAGCAGAAGGTTGTTATAGGCTCTGAGAGACGGAGTCAACCAAAGGCCCTTCAGCCAGGTAATCGTGAGTGGGTTACAGTAATCCTAGCTATCAGCGCGCTGGGGTTCGTGATTCCACCCTTCATCATCTATAAGCTAATAAGGCCGCATCTCGACAAAAGCAGCGTAAAAGAAAGCGTATCCAGAAAGGAGGAGTACTTAGCTTTGGTACTGGCCAGGATAAATCTACTGAGGACCCTACTACTGCGAGTTCTAGTAGTAAGAAGGGTTGTGGGAAGGCAAGGGCAGATGGGGCTGAACCAACTCAAAGACGCTGTAGTAACTGTAGTGGGACTAGGCATAACGCTCGAACATACAAAATTGATGAAGATAGTACTATAGAATCTAGTAGTAATGAGAACGGTACTATAACTAATGGTACCGTTAAGTAATAATACTATGAATGATAGTACTTTGATGGGGTCTTGGCAAAGTGTACAGCTCGCCCGTTTGTACAGCTCGCCCATGAAATACGTTATAGTAATCTATATAAGAGACTTAATACTTATTATAATTTCTAAAAGCTCTACCTTAAAGATCTTGCTAATTTTATTATATTCTAGAGTAATTTTTTTTTCTAGTTTAAAAACATAACCTATCTATAAACTAATAAATAAAAGAATTTTATAAAAAGCTTTTAAACACTTTATATATATAAATAGGTATCTATTAATAGTAGTATGATAACTAGTATAATAAGTATATAAACTTGGTTTAAGACTTTATTAGAGAGTTAACTCTTAGTACTAAGAAAGCTACTAAATAGATTAATAAAAAAACTAGAAAAACTTAGCTACTACTAACTTAGTAGTTTTATCTAGAAGTTAAGTACCTAATTTATATAGTAGTTATTATTATTCTATTAATACCTATCTTTAAGCTAGTTAGTTACTATAATTATGGAAAATCTAGCTATTTTATAAAAGACTACTAACTTTCTACTTAAGCTATAGCTAAAGTAATTAAGTCTATAAATACTAATAAAAAACTCTATACACTTTAGAATACTAGTAATAATAAAAAGTTTTAGTTTATTATAAAGGAACTATTAGGGGAAAACTTACTTTAAGAGAAGTTTTTTTTTTTAAATTACTTTCTAAAGCTACTAACTAATTTAACTCTTACTAATTATTATTTAGTAAACTAGTTTTTATTTTATTTTATTATATCTCTACTAGCAGACTAGCTATAAAGCTAAGTGGTTTTTTTAATATTAAAGCTAGTAGTTTTATTCTAGTACACCTAAAGTATATACGCGCTATTAAGAAAGGGCTTAAAATAAAAACTTATTAAATAAAATCTATTCCCCTAGCTAGCTATAATAATAGACTAAATAGATAAATAAATAAGTACTTTTAAGTTAATCTAGTATTAAATAACTACTACTTATTAATTTATTTTATTTTCTGTAATATTAGCTGCTACGACCTTATAATTAGCCGTAAGCTATTTAAAGATATAGGTATTTTAATTAACTATAAGAAGTAAATACTTAAATAGCTAGATAATAAGCTAATTAACTATAAGCATAATATTATTATTTTAACGTGAAGTTTATTAGCTAAAATTAATCGCTTATACTAAGCTAATACTAACTAATATAATAAGCTAATAAATATGGTAATTTTATAGTATATTTATAAGCCACTTTAGCACTCGCCTCAGTAAATAGTATAGTAAAAAATTTTTAGGAAAATAAAAAAGTAGCTCTATTTATAATAGTAGCTAAAGCTAAATAAGTAAACTTTTTATTTTTAATCTATCATACACAAAAATCTCTTTAAAATAAGTCTTAAGATTAATACTATAGAAACTATTACCTTTATAATATATATAGTAAAAGGAAATTATGCTAGAGTATATTAGTATTTATAAAATAAAAAAGCTTATTTAGAACTGTAAAGATAAGCTTAGCTTATTAAACTTAAAGTCTTTCTCTTAAGGCTTTAAAAACGTTTTAGTAAAGGCTTTACTAAAAGAGCCCTATTAATTAAATAATAACCTTATAAAAAAAAGAAACTTTAGTAGTTTATTAAATAAAAACTACCTTACTCTAGCTATATTAGTATAATTTAAGTTTATTTTTTAAAAAAAAACTCAGACATGCTGCCCCCGTATTATAAAGATATTAATTATAATATTAAATTAATAACTAAAAATATACTAATATTAAGTTTATTATATAATATATCTTTTAAGCAGGTATAGCTTATTAAGACCTATTTAAATAACTATCTTTAATAAGGTGTTATTACTTATAGTAATATCTTATATACTTTTCTAATACTATTTACTAAAAAACTTAGAAGAGAATAGTACTTTTATGTTAACTATTATAAACTTAATACTATTATAAAAAAAGATGTTTATTTGATTTTGTTAATTTAGAAAACCCTTATTTAACTAGCGCGTATAAAAGTGTTTACTAAGCTTAATATATAATAAGCTTTCTATTATATATATTTAAATAAGAATATAGAGGACCTAACTACGTTCTATACTTAATATAGAAACTATAAGTACTATATACTACTATTTAGTCTCTATAATAGCTTTATTATATTCTAGTATTATATTAATAAAATGCTTTATAGCCTACTTAATAACTTTTATATTATTTATTTTAATAATATTCTAATCTATTCTAAAGACCTGCTGTAGTATAAGGAGTATATTATTTAAATACTAAAATATTTCTAAAACACTAGTCTTTAAGCAGATATTAAGAAAAGTAAGTTTATTATTACTAGAATAAAGTTTCTAAGCCTTATTATTAGCACAAAAGGGATCTAAAAGGACTTTGAGAAAATTACTATAGTATAGAAATAGCTAGTACCTATATTAGTTAAAAGCTTATAATCTTTTCTAAGATTCTATAATTTCTATAAAGCTTTTCTAAAAGACTATAAATATATTATTTAACTACTTACTAAGCTGCTTAAGAGGGGTATATAATATATCTTTAATAAATATAAGCTAGTAGCCTTCTAGTAAGCTAAAAATCTAATATTATTAAATAATATTTTAGTTTACTACTTGCTCTACTGCCAGACGCGTATGGAAATAAATATAAGTAATAAAATTATTATAAATATACTATTATAGCTTTAAGAGAATAGTTTTTAATAACTTATAGCTTTTACTCTAAAATTATAAGTAAATCTTAGATAAACTATGATATATATAATAAAAAAATATTAGTTATAATCTACAGTCTCTAAGAATAACACTCGTAGTTTATAGGCTTATAGACTATAAAGTTATTTAATATTTTAACTAACTATTATATACTAGAGTACTTTTTTATAAAGTAAAAGCTTACTCTTTATTAAATATACTAAGTAATAAGTATAGTAAATTATTATTTAATACTTATTTATTACTTTAGTATAATTAACATAATAGCTAATATACTCTCATATAAGTAAAAGAAACTAAAGACTTAAAAAAATAAAAATAAAATAGCCTAAACACGTGCTTTTTTTTTAGTAGAGTAAATTAATATTAGCTTTATTAAAACCGCAAGTAATAACCTAGCTGTATTATTAATAAAAGATATACTAGTTACTAATATAATTAAAGTAATTATTATTAATACTTTTATAGTCTTACTGCCCCTAAATAACTCTCACTTACTAATTAATTATATTATTAAGGTGAATTATAGTTATGAGAGTTTATAATTATTTTAAGAGTATACTCTCTCTAGTAACTATTTAATATAAAAACTTAGTTAAAATCTTTTTACATACTATAGTAAGCTAGTAGTTTCTATTATATACTTTTTAAGAATTTATTTTATTTAAGCTATTTATGCTACCTAGGTGACTATTTACTTAAATAAGAAAAAAAAAATAAGCTACTTTATAACTACTACTACTAAAGCTATATAAATAAAGATATAGATAATTATATAGCTATATATAAAGCTTATAAATAGAGTTATATATTTTATAATAAGACTTTAGGCTTACTTAAATTACTATTAATCTTTAAGTAAGTATAGTAAAATATTTTTATAAACTTTAAGTCCTTCTCTCTAAATAAGAAAGAATATAACTATGTTTTTATTATTATAGACTGGCTAAGTAAGCACTATTTTTTACTATCTTACTATAAAATAACTACAGCTGCTTAAGTAGCTAATATGTACTATTATTATATCTAATAAGTATTTAGTTTACTTAAGTTAATAGTCTCTAACTACGGTCTTTAGTTTATTTTAGTATTTATAAATAAGCTAAGCTATACTAATAGAAATTAAATAAAAGCTCTTAACGCTATATTATCTCTAAACTAATAGAAATACTAAGGTTTTAAACTAGTACATTAACTAGCGTCTATGCTTATTTGTTAACTACTATTAGAATAACTAATTAGACTTACTACTCTGTATAAACTAGACTTAAGTAATTCTATTACATGAGACTATAGACTTGTTACCCTATTAAATTAAGTTTAGCTATTAGCTAATCTATCACTAGGACTAGGAGGAACGTATAAAGGCATTTACTATAGTCTGTAAACAGATATCGCGTGAGGAAGCGCAGAGCTACGCTAAAGCTCACTATGATATAGTAAAGCTAGCTATAGAGATAGCTTAATAAGGGATTGCTTAAGCACAAGAGTGATAGGCTTAACAGGCTAATAAGAAGCGCCGCAAGCCAGACTTCTCTACAGGAGACAAGGTGTACGTTACACCTAAGGGCTTCACCACTAGCTGATCTAGCCAGAAGCTTGACCAGCAGATGTACGGACCCTATTCTATTATAGGCATGAAGGGATACTCCTATTGCCTTAAGCTGCTGCTGTACATGCGCATGCTTAACGTCTTCCACGTAGACCACCTACGGAAGGCTTCTACTCACCCACTGTCTAGCTAAATCAAACCTGAGGAACTACCTATCGAGATCAACGGGCATCCTGAGTGGCCAGTGCAGGAAATCCTTGATAGCCGCCTATTCCATGGCTGACTACAGTACAAAGCATCCTGGCTAGCTTATGACCCAGATCCTACCTGGTACAACGCCCAAGGCTTTATAGGCACCCCACATAAGGTAAGAGACTATCATGAGGCCTATCCAAAGAAAGCAGGACTGCCGGCACGACTAGACGCCTGGTTGAAAGCGTACGAAGCAGAGGAGGACCTGAAAGTAACAGAGGAGGATGACAAGGCGGCTTTAAAGACAAGAGTGGTACACAGACTAGCAAAGAGGAGACTGTAACCTAGAGACTTGAGAACGAGCCTCCTTTAGAGGGGGGTAATGTGATGGTGCTGCTTGATCAGCTCGCTGCAGGTCACATGATATCGTGACTGGCTACGCTAGCCACAATCTAGCACAGAGCTCAGAGCATAGCTAGCTCGCGCTCAGGCCATGCACTACCCTATTTAAGGGCGAGCCCCCTTTGTACCTCTTCTCTCCCCATCTTAGTGTAGCTGAAATAGAGCTAACTTATTCTATCAACCTGTATCTATGCTACGACGCGTGAAGACCGAGCCCGTTATCACAAAAGAACTTCTTAGGTAATAGAGTTTAATATACTAACTAATAATAAACTATATAGCTTAAAAGGCGTAAACTAATAGTTTCTAATTATTTTAATTTATAGTAGTATTTAGCTGTTTATTTTTAATTATATTTAATAATTTTTCACTTCTACTAAGCTCTAATTTATACTATTATTAATTATTATATTAATAAAAGCTTTTTTACTAATAAAGACTTCTACTAGTACTAAAAGAGTATTAAATAATAAATAAAATAACTCTTTCTAACTACTTTACTTTTTACTTTATATATTTTATATATTTTTAGTTTCTTTAGGTAATTATAGTTTGAAAATAGATAAGAGCCTATTATTACTACTATTATATTCTTAAAGTATAAATATAAATACTTTTTTAATAAAAACTATAACTTATAATTCTTGAAATACTAAACTCTTATTACTAACTTATATTTTATTAATTATTATTAAATTTAATTTTTATAGCTTTTTTATTACCTACTTGTATGTTTTCTACTTATTAATAAGTAGATACTAACTTAGAAGGTTATAAAAAATAGTTTTAGTTAAAGTTTTTTATTAAGCTGTTTTATTTAATTAAGAGAAGTATTATTAATATTTATATTTCTAAAAGTATTACTAATTAAGCACTAGTAAAAAGCTTTAAATTACTTTAAAAAAATAAAGTATTTAATTTTTTAGTAGAAATCTTTAATACTATTTTAATAGCTTATTAGCACCTTAGTAAATTCTAAAAAAAACAATTAATATATATATAGATATAAAAAAAAGGTTAGGGGGATATTCTAGTATTTTATTTATAACCTAAAAATTTCACCCCTTTTTATTCTTAAGGTAACTATTATAATAAAGGAAGAATAAATTATATTATTTATAAATTTTTAATTAAGACATAATAATTTAATCTATAAAAAGATATTTACTTTAGAATATTTTAATAGTGTAATAAAGAATATAGTAATGTCTTTTATAATATTATACTCTTAACTTAAAAAGTAAGAAATATAAAAATACATATTTTTTTTATAAAGTTAATTAAGGATTACCTAAAAGCTAAAATACTATCTTTTAAGTGCTATAGAGTATGTTTTATTTAAAAAAAAATTATATATTACTTAAATAGATATAAAGAAATAGAATTAATAATAACAGGTTATATTAACTTAGACTAGGTAAAATAATGTATTTTTTAATACTAAAAAGATAGCTTTTTACTCTTATTCCTGCTAGGTGTTTTAAGCTAATAATAAATTATATTTAAATAAATTATACTACTTTTTTTACTATTACTCTTATTCTTTCTTGCTCTTACTTTTATTATTTAGGTAAAAAATTAGAATATTAGAGAAATAAGAGTAGTTTATTAGTTTATAATTATTATAGTCTTTAGCAAGTGTGTCTGTATATTTTTTACTTAAGTTATTACTATTTATTCTAAAAAATATACTCATAAAACAGTTTTAGTATAATTCTAGAAATAAATTACTTTTAAATATTATCTATTACTATAGGTCTCTCATTTAGTAGTATTTTAGTTATCTATTTATTAAAATATTTAGTAAATTATAAAATAATATCTTTTTTTTTTATATTTTTAGAGCTATTAAGTAAAACTCTAGATTATTTTTCTACCTTTACTAAGTTTAAATATTAATATTTAAGAACTGTCTATAAATTTTCCTTTATTTTAGCTTTAGAAAAAAAATTATTATATTCTATAAGCTACTAATACACCTTATGAGATAATAATAATAAAATTTATTTTACTAATAATTACAAACAAAATATAGAATATTATATTCTTTTTATAAACTAAAATAAACTAAGTTAAAAAGTTATAAGGGTTTATAAAGTACTTAGTTGTAATTAGCCTAAAAAGTAAATTAAAAAAAGAATAAGTATTTTTTCTATTTTTAACGCTAATAAAGCCTAGGTTTATTAACTTAGAAAAATAGAGTATTTTTAAAATACATTTTAATTTAATAATATTTAGCTATATAGTTACTTATATTTATATAGAAATATTAAATATATTAGCATATAAGATTTCTTTAATGCTTAGTAGTAAACTTAATAAACTTAATTTATTTTAAAAATAATTATTATACACTTAAGCTCGTCCATGTTATTACTTAAAATTCATAATAATAATAATATCTTTAAATAAATTTAGCTTAATAGTATATATTATATAAGCTTTTATTAGCTTTTATTTTATATATTACTAGCTTCTTTAACTAAGATATATATAACCTATATATTAGAGAGGTAATTAAGAGGGAAAAAAAGTAACTTAATTACTAACTTATATTCTTCTAATACTTAATTTTAATAATTATATAAGTTTACCTTTTTAAAGATGTAGGCTTTATTCGTGCTAAATAAAATTAATTAATAGAAATAAAATAACATAGTTTTTTTAGTAACTATTACTATACATTAAAAAAGCCATTAACGTTTTTATTTAATATAAGAAAATATAAAATTAGAATATGATTTAAGACACGCTTTATTTATATATAAAATAATTATTTTTAAAACTTTTAATTTTACAGCACTCTTTTAAGAAGCTTTAATTAATAATATATCTATTATTAAAAGCTTATTTATAATACTTAATAAATTTTAGTTTTTTAAAAAAGCTAAGTATATTATTTTATTTATACTAGTTATTTTTTATCTATTATTTATAAATTTAGCTCTTAATATAGATCTGTTTAAGCTCTTAAGCTAATTTCTTTTTTAATATTATAACTATATTAAACATATTTTTTACGTTTTTAGCTAAAAAATAATTTAAACGTATATTAACTTCCTTTATACTACTAGTACTATTATTATTATTATTTATACTATACAAGAAATCATATCTTAAAATACTTATAATTATAATAAGTAAACTAAGTTTATTAGATGTATTTTATAAAAATTAAATAAGTTACTTAAAAGTATATTACTTTTTTTTAATATTTATTACTAACAGCCTAAAAAAATAGCTTTATTATAATAGAGTAGATAACTTTTCTACTGTTATTATATACTTAAATTATATACTAACTACTTTTAAGGACGTTACTTTAAAATATTTAGAGCTTAAATAGTAGTATATACTTATAAAATATTATTAACACTAGATAATTAAGTAAAGGCATTATAAGAATATAAGAGAATTTAAAGATGTTAATAGATTTATTCCTAAATAAAACTTAGAGAAAAATAAAAGAAAAAGAAAAAAAATATGTAATATTAAATTATTTACTTTATTAGTTTTAGTATATTTTCTTTTTCTACTATCTAAAGTTTAGCTTTATTTTTAATAAAACAGTAAATTATAGAAATATGTCTTTTATTTAGTACGTAATAAAACTTATATTATTTTAAAAATAATTATTAGGTACTTAAGCCTATTCGTGCTATTACTTAATAATATTTAATAATATTTAATAATAATATTTTTTTTATAACTACTTTTATTAAAATTAGCATTAGATAGTACTAATAAGAGAATAAATAATATAGAATAAACTATATTATTTATTAAATTTATTACTATAGAGTGTTACTACTTAGTATTATAAATAATAAAAAAAGTAAAGATATTTTATATTTTTACGACATTTTACAGACATATTTTACTAGTATCTTAAGATATTATATATTAAGTCTTAACTATATATTATAAATGTAAATACTTATAACAAACCTTAATATAGTTATATATAGTAGAGGAATATAGTATTATAGGTAGTTTTAATAGCACAATACTTTTAATTATGTTAATACTTAAATACTGTAAGTATAGTATTTTAATTAAAAATAGTTATAGCTTTTAGAAACTAATAAAATATAGTTATTAATACTAAGATTTTATTTTAGACCCTTTTATGCAGCTAATATAAGTAATAATTTAATACTTTAGCTTTTATTATAATTATTTTATAGTAAAGTAAAGCACAAAATATAGCTATTAATTAAACTAAAATTAGAGATTATAGGTTTTAGTTTTTAGAATATATGTTTAAAAGCTTTAAATATACTTAACTTATAGTAGTAATAGTCTAGGTTTTTAAATTAATTTAAGCTTAAACTAGTAATTTAAATTAACTATTTAGCTTTAATTTTATATGCCTTATATTAATAGTTATGCTATATATAAAAAACTATTATTATAAAGCTATTTAGTAGACAGTTAAAAATTCTAAATTAATAGTAGAAAAAATAGTCTTAAGTATTTTTATTAATAGTAATTTCATTTAAAAGAACATTAAGTACTATAAAATAGTAAAAGAAATTTAAATAATAAATTAATACTAAACACCTAGCTATAATCTAAAATAAATAAATAGTAAATTATTAATAATAAATGCATAGAACTAATATATATATAATATGTTTTTATATAATATTAAGATTAAAGTTTTCTTATTACTTACTATTTTAGCTAAAGTTTTTATTAAAAAGTACTATACTATTAAAAGCCGAAGTTAATTTCTGTTAAAAAGTATTTTATTTTAAAGAAATATAATTTTAACTTTTTAACTATTTAACTAGCACGGGCTAAGTAGTATATATAAAGAAAAATTTAATTAGTTTTTTTTTTAAGTAAAGTAAATTAAGGTAATAGAATAAGAAATAAAGCTAATTTAAAATATTATCTTAGCTATAAAAAAGCTTACTTAAGTATACTAAATCTATAAATTTAGTTCTTTTAAATGTAAATATAAGAATTTTTTTATTTTTAAATTTAGTATTTAACTTTAGCTTAGTTTTTAATATTTTGTTAATACTAGATAATTTATTAATAAACGTGGCATTTTTTAGTATATAATGTTAAGAAAGTGGTTTTAGTATAAAAAGGCTATTATAAAGTATAAATTAAAAGTATGCTTATGTTTTAAAAAAACAGAAAGTATTTAAAAATATTATTATTACTACTATTTAAAATAATTCCTAGTGGTATAAAAAAAGAGTAGAAATAGAAAGATTTAAATAGAAAAAAAGTCTATAGTTAAGTAGTTATTACTAGTATAGATATTTAAAAGCTTATATAAATAATATTTAATACTTAGTAAAGTAATCTATATAAAACTATAGTTAAAATATATTTATATTAAAGAAATATTAAGCTAGCATTAAATTACCTTTATGTATTATAACTTAGTTTATATTTCTTTAATTATAACTTTTTAGCTGTAATATAGTGCCTGCATGAAATTTCTTCTTTTATTAAATTAAAGGTACGTAAATTTTGTACTAATATTTATTAACTAAAAGAGAAATTATAGTACTAATTTTATTAGACACTAAACTATATTACTAAATATACTTTTCTGTTCTACTAGAGTTTACTTAATAGTTTTAAGTTCTTATATATCTTTTTTTTATATAACTTATATTTTATTAGCTAAATAAAAACTAAGCTAAACTTAATAGGTTCTCTAATTAAAATATAACTTTCTAATTATTAATAAAACTAAGACTTAAGTTTAGACTTAAGTTTATATTTAAACTTTTAACTTCTAATAAGATAACTTTAATTATGCTAAATAATTAGTATTTATTTATATTTAAATTTTATTAAAAACTTGCTTTAGCCTCTAGCTTTATACTTATTTATAATACTATAATATAAGATTATAATTATTTAATTATTTATATAAACTAACGTATTATATAACTTAATATATAATATAACTTAAGTAAATTTATTTTTAAAACGTATCTAATATAGCTTTTTAACTAATTATAACTATACTACTAGAGATTATATTATAAGTTATAACTATACTTTATTTTATTAAAATTAGCTTAGATATTACAAAGCAGCTACTAAAAATATTTAGATAATTATAACTAATTATATTTTTTTAAGTAGTATAACTGCGTAATTCTACTAAGTATTTAGCTAAAATTTTATAAAGTAGTAGCTAGCTAAACTTAGCCTTACTAAAATAATAGAAGTTTAAGTATTTATAAGTATTTTTATTACTACTTTATAAAATTACTAACATGGTAGTAATTAAAATTTTTATAAAAAAACTACTCTTAAAGTACCTACTTTAAAGAAAATAAAAGAGTAAAAAAAAAAAAAAAAAAAAAAAAAATTATGTTAAAATATAATTTTTAAAAGTATAGACTAGAAAAAAAGCATAACTAAAATACTTATTTAATACAAAAAAGAAGAAAGTAAATAAATTTATTAGAAATACCAAAAAAATATAGTACTATACTATTATTAGTTTATAATACTAAAAACTAGAAAAAGGTAGGTAGTATAGTACTTACATAAATACTAAAAAGTAAAAAAAAATACTTTATAAATATAATTAAGAATCCAATAAGAAAATAGCATAATATTAGTAGAAAAAGAAAGTAAAAAAAAGAGAGTAAATTAGTAAGAAAAGTCTACTTTTATATAATAGAATTAGTATATAGGTTAGATAAAAGTAGTAAGTTATAAAGTAAAAAAGTAGTTTCTTATTATAGAAGTCTCTATTTTCTAATATAGTTCTACTCATTTAGATATTACTTAATTAATAGAAAGTATATTCTTTTTAGTTATTTTTTATTATATATTAGTTATTTTCTATTATACCTAGCTAATAGTATAGCTAATAGTTTAATTAAATAAAGAGTATATTTTATACTAGCTTTTTTAGTCTTAAAAAGTTTCTAGCTAATATAAATTAAATTAATTCTATATAAAATATAAAATCCTTTAAGTAGTTTAACTATAATAATATTACTAATTTAGGCTTATTAATTTATTTAAATAGTGTATAAACTTTAATTTTTTTTGTACTTAGTTTAAATTAGTTTAATAGTTTAAATTATAGTAAGTTAGTTTTAACTCTTACCTACTTTTAATAACCTTTTTAGTTAATATAGTTGTTTTAGGCTCTATAAATAGATTATAAAGTTTTTTCTTTATAACTATATTACGTGAAATAACTAGACTTTGTACTAATAGCTTATTTATATAGCTTTAAGTAATTTAAGTTTTAATAAAGCTTAATAAAAAAAACAGACAACATACTTATACAGACGTAAGTAATTATTTCTTAGGGGAAAAGTATAGTAATATATAAATCTACTTATAGCTACCTTTACTTTTTATATATTTTTTAATTTCTTAATATACTTTTCAATTCTTTTTAAAACATTCTAAGAACTATATAGTTTAGTAGTAAAGATAGTATATAAAAACTTAAGATACTAACTAACATAAATTAGCTTTTTCTATTAAGTAAAGAATAAAAAAAAGGTAGAATTAGAATAGAATTTAGAAAATTCATTTAATGTTAATACTTTAATATTTAGTAGTATTATTATTATTTTAAAAAGTTTAGAAAAGATACTACTTTAAGCAGGGGATACCTTAAAAAAATTAAAAAATTAAAAGAGTATACTAAGTTTATAGTAAGTAACTCTAATATATAGGTTTTTATTTTAATAGAGAATAAAATTTTTCTTTTATAGCTAAAATAAATTTAGTGTAATATAGTTACTAAATTAGCTAAAGCTTTAAAGACTTAAAACTTTAATTAGTTTTTATAATAACTATTATTTAACTTTGCAATACTAATTAACTTATGGTATAAAATTTAGTATAAGTTAACTATTTTTTCTAATAACGCCTTTATTCTTATATAGAAGATATAATAAAGCTAAAAAAGCTTTTATATAAATAATAAAAAAATAACATAAATAGTAGGAAAAACATATTAAATAAAAAGAAATATAAGAAAAGGTAGGAATATTTTAAGAACTATTTTATATTCTAACACTATTAGTTTTATTATATATAAAAAAAAATATATAATAGGTATTAAATTAATTTTAACTAATTATTATTTTTATAATATGTACTAGCACGCCTGTACTACACCTATTATATAATTTAAAAAAAAAAGAAAATATATTATTTTATTTTATATCTATTTTATGCCTGTACGTAAGTAAGTGTTGTTTATTTAATTTTAACTAGAATTTATATATTTAAATATATACACGCCTATACTCTTTGTTAGGCAGCACTTTATTATTATTATTATTATTAAACTTAATATCAAACTTACTATTACTTAAGCTTTTATTATAATTCTTAAAACTATTATTTTTATTACTTTTATTATTTAAGTTAATAGTATTATAGCTGGTACTATTATTATATAGCTATATTTAGCTTTAACTAGCATATAGGTTTAGTATATTATAATAGTTATATTAATAATTTATTAATATTTATAAATCTGATGTTATTTATATTATGTAGAGAAATTATCTTATGTTACTAAATAAGTCACATATAATTAATAACAGTTTTAGAGATAACTTTAATATTATCTTATAATAATAATAAATAATTATTATTACTAATATTATATATTTTAGTATTTAGTAGAAAATAATATTAGTTAGCTAATAGTTTATATAGTTATTTAGTTTATAACTAGTATTATAATTATATACTACTTTCACTCCTAAAAAGAATGTTTAAAGAGAAGTAAATAAAGTTATAATATTCACTTTAGATTAAGAGTAGCAACGTGATAATAATAACTTTAATTTTAGTTATTTTAATATTTTTATAAGTATTAGGCTTTAGTTTTAATATTTTAAATCTATTTATAATAGACTATATTAGCTATTCTAAAATAAATAATTACTAAATTTATATTACCAAAAAGTTACTATACTAGCTTTATAAAACTTGTTTTTATTATAATTAAGTTTATTCTTATTACTTTCTCTAATCTTATTATTGTTATTATTGGTTTTATTTTTATTTATATATAAATTTAAATTAACGCATTAATTTCTTTTTATTTGTTTAAATAAAGAAATTAATTATCTTAAAGACTTTAGTAGCTTTTTACTTAACTTATATTTATTATATTTACTATTAACACCATTAACTAAATTAAAGTTACTTTAAGGTAAGTTTATAATATTAATATTATTACCTTTACTACTATAGTCTAGAAAACTAGGATTTAGATTATTATTAATTTTAAGAAATAAAACCTAGCTACTATAGTCTAGTAGTAGTATTAATATTAGTATATATATAGAACTAAGTATAAAGCTTTCTACTTATAGCTAAGTTAACTTTTACTACTTTATTAAATAGTAGTCTTTTAAAGCCGGTTTTAAGATAACGTTTACTACTTCTATAAAGAAAGTAATTATATTAATAAATAAAGTATACTTTTACTTGTATATTATAAATAGTTTATATATTATACTAGTATTATTATAAGGTTTGTTCTAATCTAAAAGACTATTTTTAAAGGTATTAAAATAGGCTTCTTAAGTCTATAAATAGTTTATTTATTATTATATATATTTTCTATATTTCTTATAAAGAGCACATATATGCTAGCTATATTTAGATTATAATTCTAATATTTTTATAGTTTACTACTAAATTTAGTATCTTCTATACTATAGCTTATTTTAGTAGTGTTATTATTTAAAGCTAAAGAAAATTATATTACTAATTAATAAATTTATATTATAATGCTATTAATATATCTATCTAAACTACTTCTATTAAATAACTATTCTATAGTTAAGTTTATCTTTTAATGTTTATACTTTAGTTAACTTCTTTTTTATTAAGCTGGTAACTTTATAGTATTTATAAAAAAATAATTTTAAAACTACCTTTATAGTCTACATATATATATTAGTTAAAATATATTAAATTATACTATTATAAAGTAGGTAATATTCTAATATAGTAAACTTAGAGAGCTAGTAACTTTTTTTTAAGTTAATAATCTATAATTTAAAGAATATAACATATTAGAGTCTAGTAAATTTATTAAAAAGTTACTAATATTAGTTTACTTTTTATTATATTTAGGAGAGCTATTTTTATAGAAGTTGTATTTTATTATATTAAGCTTAAGTAATAAAGAAATATAAAATTTTTTTTTTATAAAAAGTAAAGGACTTAGTAAAAAAGTATTAAAAAAAGAGACTATTTTAATTAAAAGCTTAATTAAGAAAATAGAGTTAGATCTAAAGATTATAATTTTTTTAAGTTAAGAAGTATAACTTTATATACTCTATTAATAACATTTTTTAAAGTAGAATTATAATATGTTTGTATAAATACTATATTTTAGCTTAAAGCAGCACAAAAGAAGCTGCTTAAATTAGAAGTAGTAAAAATAATATTAAATAATTTATAGCTTTTAGTGTTTCTAAAACAATTTTTACTATATATTTAGTTATTATATATTATAGTTATAAGTACTATAAAGAATATACTATAATAAGAGTATACATAACTTTTTAGGTAATTAGCTAGTAAATATTGTAAAATATTCTCTTAACTATTCTCTATGTATTTTTACCTGTTTATTTACATAATAACCTACTGTTTACATTTTTCAGCTAATGTAAAATCTATATTACTTTAAATAAAAATATTAATTATTAGTTAATATTTAATTATTAAATAACCTCTCTCTATTCTAATATAAAGATAAGGCTATGCTAGATAATATACTAATACATAATTTCTATTAAAAGTAACTCTTTTTAGTTAAATAGTTAACTTTAAGAGCTCTATTTATATTTTATAGCTTATTTAATATTATTATTAAGCTATTAGCTATTAGGTTTTAGCTTATAGCTTTTATATATATTACACTATAATAATAGTGTAGTATGGGTTATAAAAATAAAATAAATTTCTTATATAAAAGACTAGTTATATTATTACTAAGAAATTTAGCTTAGGCTTAAGATAAGTAATAGATTATAAATTAATTAATATATTTAACTAGAGAATAGTTAGTACAAAATATAATATAAAATAATCAGAGTTAATATAATAATATAAGTATTATATATGCTTTTTATTATAATCTATTATTTATATTTTTTAACTAACTAAGAATCTATATTACTTTAAATAAGGCTGCTAATTACTAGCTAATTTTTAATTACTAAATACTTTTTAATTATAGATAATACTATTTTAAATAATATACAAATATCTAATTTTCTACTAGAAGTGTTTTATTTTTATTATTAGCTTAAAAAGCTTTATTTATATTTTAGCTACTAGTTCTCTATTAGTTATACTATAATATTATAACTATATTAGATATCTTATATAAAGCAAAGCATTCTCTTTAAACTATAATAGTATAGTATAAATTATAAGAATAAAATAAATTCTTTATATAAGAAACTAGCTGTATTATTACTAAGAAATTTAGTTTAAACTTAAGATAAGTAATAAATTACAGATTAGCTAGCATATTTAACTAAAAAAGTATTAATATAAAATATAATATAAGATAATTAGAGTTAATATAATAGTATAAACACCATACATGCTAAAACATATAATAAAATAGAATAAAATAAATTTTATTAATAACTTTAAAGAAAATAAATTACCTAAATAACATAACAACTACACTAGACGTGTTATGTAAAATAGAGTATTTTAATATTATAAAAATAAAATAAATAGTTTATTTAAGTAACTAGTTATGTTATTATTAAGAAATTTAATTTAAGTATAATATAGATAATAGCATAAATTAACAAGCGTATTTAACTAAAAAGATAAAGTATAATACAAAATAGTTAGAATTAAAATAATAGTATAATAATTAAAATATATATAAAATAGTATGTAGTAGATGCCTCTTATAGTTTAAAAAAAAAAACTTATTATTTAATTATTAATTATATAAAATATAGAAAGTATTATTTTATTAACTATAGCTATAACTTACGTAAGAGTGAAAAAGAAATAGTTAAAAAAAAGTAAATAGAAAAAAAAAAGAAATATATCATGTCTATAGTCTATAAATTACTTATAAATATATACTTAAAAGTAGAATTCTTAGTAGTACTTAAAGTATATAAAAGCTAAATAGTATAGTCTATATAAAAATAAAATAATAGAAACTAAGTAAGATAGTAAAAGTCTTTAAAATAAAAATAGAATTTTAAAAAAAAGCTTTATAAGAGATAATTAGACTAATAGAGGTAGCTAGTACTAATAGAAAAAAAAGAATAGAAAAAAAATTTAAAAAGTAAAAATAAAAAAAAGTAAAAACACAGCCTTTTATAGTAGATATTAAGTAAAATTATTAGTTTAAGTGTAGTATAAAAACTATAAGTAAAGCCTAAATTATCTAAATAAAATATATCTATTTTCTAATATAGGCTTGCTGTTTTATTATTTACTTTATAATTAATTTTTAAACATTAATTACTAGCTTTTAAATATAAATATAAAAAATAGTATAAGTACTAACTTACTATTTTAATAGCTAGTACTTATAACTAGATTTTTTTATAATAAAAAACTAAATCTAAAAATATAAAATTTTTAAAAAATATAAATAAAAACTAATAATTATACTTAGAAAAGTAAATAAAAAAGTAAATATAGTTTAAAAACTATAATATTTTAAGTAAAAAAAAATTAGTAACTAAATATATAATAAAATTTAAATAACTTTAGTTATAATTAAGTTAAAATAATTAACTACTAATTATAATATATTATAAGAAATTAAAAATTTAAGTTAAAAATAAACTTATTAAAAAAATAGTAATTATTAATAACTACTAATACTAATATAAAAAGAAGTAATAAATTTAAATAATTATATAAGTACTACAAAAAAATTTAAACTTATAATTTAATAAATTTAAATAAGGTGTTTTTTTTATAAAATACTTAAAAAAAAAAAAGTAAAGTATTATATATAAAAAGCTTACTTAAAATATAAAATATAGAAATACTTTATATAAAACTATAAATAATAACTTAATATTAAAAAAGCTAATATTTAAATAAAAAATTATAAAAAATTAAAGTAGCTATAATTTAAGTAAAATAAAAATAAGCTTAATAAACTAGTATTAACTATAAAATTAAATGTGTATAATATAGTAATATAATAATATAACTTAAATATAAAAGAAATTATAATTTTTTTTAAAATTATACATAAGAAAATAAACTTTTTATATAATAAAATTTAAAGTTTTAATAAAAAGTAATAATTAAAACTAAAGTAAATAAAAAGCTTATATTTATTATTATAAAGTAATAAGTATTAAAAAATACTATTATATTTATAGCTTAAAATATTATATTAAAAAAAATTCTAGAAATAAATACTAAAAAGTTACTTTAAAAAATATTTAAATATTAATAAATACTTTAAAAACTATTTAAATAAATAAATAAAATTTAAATAAAAACTTTTTAAAAATAAAATTAAAAAAACTAAAAAATTAACTAGTAAAAATATTTAAATTAAGTTTAACTAAAATAAAAAAATTATACTATTATTAATATATAAGTTTAAAATAATAATATAATAAAATTAAATATAAAGAAAAAATACTATAAGGAAAATAATTATAAATAAGTAAAATACTTAAAATAACGTATTTAATAAGTAAGTAAGTTAAATAAATAAATAGATTACTTTATTAAAAAAACGTAACTTACTAACTTTTAAGTATAATATAATAACAAAATAACTTTTAATTAATTTATAATAAAGGTAGACTATTTTTAGTTATTTTAGTAATTAACAAAAGCTAATTATAAAGTAAGTAATAAGTTATAGCAGTATATAATATTTTTTTAATAATACTTTATTAAAAATATATTAAAACTATTTTATAATATAATTATAAGTTTAATTTAAAAAAGCTTACGAAGCTAAAAAAAATTAGTTCTTATTTAATATATACTAAATTTAAATTTATAAAAGTTTTTTTTATACTTAATACTATAAAAAATATAGCTAATGAACTACTTACTATATGTTTTATTAATTATATTAATATTAAGTAGCTAGAAAACTTTATATAATAAACTTTAAAAGTTAAAATAGTATATAATTAAAAGTATAACTATTAAAAGGTTTTATATAAAATTTTTAAAATTATTAAGTTTTAATTTAACTATGTATATAAAAAGTATAATATTACAAAAAAAAATTTTTAACTTTAATAAAGCTAGTTTTTAAATAAAGTATTATTTTAACTAATAAAGTTATTACAAACTTTAATAAATATAATTAGTATAAAGTAATAACTATATTTATAAGTAAGTAGGTACTCTAACTGAGCGGGTACTCTAGCATACTAAAATTAACTTCAACAGCAAAATAATCCATAACGCAGTAATAAAACTATATAATTCTAAACTAGGAAGAATCTTTAGATTCTGCTTATTCTATTATATAGGTTTGCATATTGTGCTTTAGCTAGCTGTAGTTACTACAGAGCCTTTTCTTTATTAAGCTAATATTTATAATATCTTATATAAAGAACTTCCTACGCTCTCTTAATCTACTAACGCTCTTAGAACCTAGTAAATTAGTTATATTACTAAAGAATAGTTTTTCTCTATGTTATAGCTACTTTCTTTTACGCTTTCTATATTATATAAGGGTATTATTATATTTCTAAAAGGCCTTAACTTCCTCCTGTATTAATACTAATCTATGGGCAATCATCACAGCGCCTTTTTATAACTAATTAAGTAATTTAAGAATAGGAGTAGATAAAGAGAACCTATAGTTAATAATTCTTTCTTAAATTAATATTATTTACTTATCTAATTTTTTTACATTTAATAGTGTTTTACACTCCTATAGGGTACTCTCTAGTAGTAGTGTTAATAAAGTATAAGGAGACTACGTAATTCTAGATAAAATAATACTAGAGTTAAATAAAACTAAGCCAGCTCCTTAAAAGGCTCCTTGAATATTATTCTCTGTAAATACTTTATAAAAAGCAGTTTTAAAGGCTAGGAGGAAGTTTTCTTTAGTTATATAAAAATTACTATAACGTAATAGCTTTATAACCTTATAAGAGTATACCTTTTTTAATAGCCTAAAATAACCTACATCAAGCAGCTGCAGCAGGTGCGACGAGTATAAGAGTATATAAAAAGTAATAATTTTATACTCCTTATATAGATTTTAAAATGTAATTAACTAGTGGCTCTTATAGCTATTAATAATAAGTAATTAGTATATACCCTAAGTACGCGACCTTATTATATTATTAAAGTGCTTTAATTATATAACTCTAATCTAATTATTTATCTAGCTATTATAGGAGAGGTTAATCTTCTAATTACGAGGCATTTTATACTTATTATACTAGATAGTAATATACACTTTACCCGCGAAGATAATATATAATAGAACTAGCTAGCCTAATATGTTAATCACTTATATTACTATAATCTACTTTTTATTATCTAGCTATATATACTAAGTCTTGCTAGCTTGTCTCTTAGAGCTAGTTATTATTATAAAAAGATATATCACCCCTATTATAAAGCCTGTTTTATTAAAGTTGTAGATATTTTTATCTGGGATATTATACTTCTCCTTTATTACCTTAATACGCTTAAACTAGGGGTTGAGAATCTTTATACTCTTTTATATTACTTAAGCATAATCTAGAGAACACGTTATAACCTTTTTAACTTCCTTATAATAATTAATAAAGTTATCTGTTTAGTTCTTGCTTATAGGATCTCTATCTCTTGCCTCTAGTAAATCATTAGCTATTACGTGTATCTGGATCCTCATAGGGAGAAATCCTTATTTATTAAGGTTAAGAATACGTTAAATAATTACCTACTTTTTTATTAAGGTAAGCTTCTTCAAATTAGCCTCGCATTTACCTTAGGGAGTAATTCCTTTAAGAGCGTGTTAAATTATTAATTTAGAAATACTATAGATCATAAAAGCGCGTTTTTAGCTTATTTTTTCGCGTCCTTTAATAGATTAAATAGCTAAGGTAAGATATGGATAAATCTTAGATTATACAGAGACCTAGTGTTACTACATTATAGATATAAAGTAGGTAAGTTAATTTTAGTGTTTTAGAGTACCCGCTCAGTTAGGGTGCCCACTCACTTATAAATATAGTTATAATAAAATAATTAAAAATAACTTATAATAATTTAAAGTATTAGTATTTAAAAATAAGTAATTTTATTATTTATTATTTTTATAAACACGTACTACTCTTTTATATAATATAAAGGTAATAATATACTATTAAATTAAGTTATTTTATTAAGTAATAATAGCTAAATAAATAATAAACTTAGTATTTAGTAGTTATAATACTTTAATAAGTATACAAAAAGTTATATAATAAACACATATTATATACTAATAATTTATAGTTATAAAAACTATAATTTATTTAAATTTTAGTAGCTTTATTAAAAAGAAACAATTATTATATTTTAATTTTTTTTTTAATTATATTTACTTAATATAAGCTATTTTTTATTTGTAAAAAATGTATATAAGTACTAAATTAAAAACTTTATTTATAACTACATTTACTATATTATAAAGCTTAGGTTTTTACTAATATTTAAAATAGTTTATAAAGCTATATTTATAGAAAGTAATATTTATATAAGCCTTTAAAATATTAATTTAATTTAATTTAACTTAAATACTATACTTTTAAAACTTAATATTTAGCTTTAAATACTACTTTTTCTTATAGTAAAAAAAAATACTATTTAAAAGTTAAAAATACTTAAAACTACTACTAAATAAAAGTCTTAAAATACTTTAATTTATAACTAAATTTAGTACTATTAAAATAGTATTATAGTTTAATTATGAGTTCTTAATTAGTAAAGAGTAGTAAATAATTTACTAAAGAATTCTTTTATAGCTTTTATATATTTAAAGTTATTATATATAGTAAATATATATAGCCTTTATTACTACACTATAAAAACAATATATAGGTTTTTTTAATGTAGTAGGTATGTATGTAATTTATGTTAGAATTTTAGTAATAATATAAAGTCATATAGTAATTTACTAACATAATATTTTAATAATATAAAAATGTAGTAAAGTATAGTTTAACTAATTTATTATATAACAAATTTTAAAGAGTTGCTCTAAAATAAGAAGATAAGTATTAAAAAAAAGCTATTTAAAAGCTAAAGAGAACGTCCTTTATATAGTAAATTCTCTACTTATAATTTACTAAGTAATAAGTTTTAATAAGTGTGTTAAGTTCTTATTACTATTTATTATATTTATCTATTATATAACTATTACACGTAAGATGTTACGTGTTTTCTTTATTATTAAATTTATTAATTATTTTAATAATATTAACTAAAAGCTTTATTTTTTATTTTTATTTTTAGTATATTTACTCTATTTTTTATTTAGTATTAAGTTCTTACATATACTTTTTTACTAATAACTAGGAATTTTTTTTTTAGTTAGTTTATTACTTCTTATTTGTAATTATTACCTGAAATAAATTTTTACTTATTACTAACTATAATACTTACTTTTTTTTAAATTTTTGGCTTAAAAGTTTTTCTTACTTTAGGCTTTAAGTATAAGAAAAGCTAGTTCCTTTAAAAATATTATAAATATTTCTAGAATCTCTTTTCCTCTTTACCTCTAATAATACTCAAAAATTGAATCTTTAACTATTTATAATTATTATTTTATGAAATTAATTTAGAATTATAATTATTTTATGGTAATTTTGTATAGTTTATATGTGATAGTACTGCTTACTTTACTTACTATAAACTATATAATATTATAACTAGTTATGCTAGTTATGACTTAGTGTAGAGCTTAGAGTATAGCTAGCTCACGCTTAGGCTATACACTACCCTATTTAAAAGCGAGCCCCCTTTATACCTCTTCTCTTCTTATTTTAGTATAGCTGAAATAGAGCTAACTTATTCTATTAACCTATATTTATATAATAATACGTGAAGACTAAGCTTATTATTATATTACACTAAAATCTATTTAACTCAGCCGGATAACGGCAATATAATATTAAGGTTAACCTATGTAATTAACTTAAGCATTTAATTTATTAATAACTGCATCTAGAAAATTAATTACATGACTATGCTAAGTTATTAGTTTGTTAACTATATAATCTCTACTAGAAAGCTCTATAGTAATAGGTAATTAAAATCTTAAGTAATAGCTTATATAAGTTCTGCAGTAGCAGGTCTTAAGAGTAACTCAGCAGGTAACTAGAAGATCTATAGTAATAGATAATATACTTATTAAGTTAGAAGAGAGTTATAAGAGCTCTAGTAAACTCCCCTCTCTCTTTTATTATCTTTTTTCTACTAGAGAAACTGATCCCTGTGAGTACTACTAGCTTACTTTCTTTTTACTAAAGAAACTAACTTTTATAAGCACTATTAGTTTACCTTCTCTATACTAGAGAATTAGCTAATTACTTTACCCTACTAGAGGCTAGAAGCTTTATACATATATAAAAATAGATAGATTAGGACTATAGGAAAGCTCTTAACGCTAGAGATAAGAGTTAATTCTAAAATAATAGCTACTAGTAATAACTATACGTTTATTCCTAAGTTACTTAGGTGTGCCGCCACGTACTACTCTAATAATATAATTAGAGAAGACTATACTATTAAGAAGCTTCGTATCTAGACATAATATGATAAGAAACTCTTTATAGCTACTACTAAGAGCACTACCTAAAGAACTAATATCTATAAGTCTTAGAAAATAGAGGTTACGCTTCCTACCCTAATAATTCTTAATTAAGTAATAATTGCTAGTAAGCTAGAGCGTAGCTATCTTAAAGTATTTATATATTATAACTATATTAATACACTAGAAAAAGCACTTAACACGTCTAAAACTAAGCTTAATAAGGCTAGAGATAAGCTTGCTAAGCTTTATTAGCTACTAAATAACACGCTTAAGCGCGTAGCAGATTAAGAGAATAAGATTAAAATACTAAAGATATAAATAAAGAAACCTACGTATAATATATACTTCTTCCTCTCTGTAAAGGCTAGTTTAGTGCTATTATTAATACTAGTAAAAAAAAAACACTTTACAGCTCTACTATAGATTTCTTAGAACTAGGCTAGCTATATAGCTATAGAACCTGACGATAGTTCTAATATAGGAGATCTTAATAACTAAACTTCTTAAGTATTATTCTACGTACTAGCTACTTTACTAGCTATGCTTTCTATAGATAGCTATTAAGATAATAGCTGCTCAGCCTAATTTCCTAATTTACTAATACTTAAAGACAGTAAAGATATTACCTTTAATTAATAGAGAGATGTCCTAAAGGATAAGGTATATACTAACTAAGACTAGTTTACTAAAGCTAGTAAGTAAGCTACTTAAGAGAATATTATCTCTTATATGCGTACGTATACGGAGAGTCCTGCTAACTAGTATCTCTTAATACTAATATATATAGTAAAAGAGAGTAAGCAGTTAGTTAGCTACTAGTATATAATAAATTACCTAGAAAGGACGTATAGTAACCCATATAAGAGACTTAATACTTACTATAATTTCTAAAAGCTTTATCTTAAAGACTTTACTAACTTTATTATATTTTAAGGTGATTTCTTTTACCTAGCTTAAGAACACAGCCTACCTGTAGACTAATAAGTAAAAGAATTTTATAAGAAGCTCCCAGACGCTCTACGTACGCAGATAGACATCTACTAATAATAGTACTATAACTAGTATAATAAGTATATAAACTTAGTTTAAGATTTTACTAGAGAGCTAGCTCTCAGCACTAGGAAAGCTACTAAATAGATTAATAAAAAAATTAGGAGGACTTAGCTACCGCTAACTTAGTAGTCTTATTTAGAAATTAAGTGTCTAATTTACGTAGTAACTACTACTATTCTACTAATACCTATCCTTAAGCTAGCTAGTTACTATAATTACGGGAAACCTAGCTACTTTATAAAAGACTACTAACTATCTACTTAAGCTATAGCTAAAGTAATTAAGCTTATAGATATTAATAAAAAGCTCTATACGCTTTAGGATACTAGCAATAATAAGGAGTTTTAGCTTATTATAAAGAAACTATTAGGGAAAGACTTACCTTAAGGGAAGTCTTTTTTCTAGGGTTATTCTCTAAAGCTACTAGCTAATTTAACTCTTACTAACTACTATTTAGCAGACCTGCTCTTACTCTATCCTATTATATTTCTATTAGTAGACTAGCTATTAAGCTAAGTAGCTTTTTTAATACTAAAGCTAGTAGTTTTATTTTAGTACACCTAAAGCACATACGCGCTATCAAGAAAGGGCTTAAAATAAAAACTTATTAAATAGAATTTATTTCCCTAGCTAGCTATAATAACAGACTAAATAGATAAATAAATAAGTACTTTTAGGTAGATCTAGTACTAAATAACTACCACCTACTAATCTATTTTATTTTCTGTAATACTGGCTGCTATGACCTTATAATTAGCTATAAGCTTTTTAAAGATATAGATACTTTAATTAACTATAAGAAATAAGCACTTAAATAGCCAGATAATAAGCTAATTAACTATAAGCATAATATTATTATTCTAATGTAAAATCTATTAACTAAAATTAACCCCTCATACCAAGCTAATACTGACTGATGTAATGAGCTAATAAATATAGTAATTTTATAGTATATTTATAAGCTATTTCAGCACTTACTTCAGTATATAGTATAGTAAGAGAACTTTAGGAAAATAAAAGAATAGCTTTACCTATAATAGTAGCTAGAGCTAAGTAAGTAAATCTTTTATTCTTAATCTATCTCACGCAAAAACCTCTCTAAGGCAGGCCTTAAGATTAATACTATAAAAGCTATTACCTTTATAATATATATATAGTAGAAGGAAACTATACTAGGGTATACTAGCGTTTATAAAATAAATAAGCTTATTTAGAATTATAGAGATAAGCTTAACCTACTAGACCTAAAGCTCTCTTCTTAAGACCCTAGAAACCTCTTAGTAAAGGCTTTACTAGAAGGGCCTTATTAATTAAATAAGGATCTTATAAGAGAAGAGGAATTTTAGTAGCTTATTAAATAAAAGCTACTCTACCTTAACTACGCTAGCATAACTTAAGTCTATTTCTTAAAAAAAGACTTAGATATACTGCCCCCGCATCGTGAAGATATTAACCATGATATTAAACTAATAGCTAAAAATATACTAATATTAAGCTTATTATATAGCATGTTTTTTAAGTAGCTATAGCTTATTAAGACCTACCTAAATAACTATCTTTAATAAGGGGTTATTATTTACAGTAACGCTTTATATACTTCTCTAGTACTATTTACTAAAAAGTCTAGAAAAAAATAGTGCTTTTATATTAACTACTATAAGCTTAATACTATTATAAAGAAAAACGTTTATCTAATTCTGCTAATTCAGGAGACCCTTACCTAGCTAGCATATACAAGAGTATTTACTAAGCTTAATATATAATAGACTTTCTATTATATACGTCTGAATAAAGATATAAAGAATCTAACTATATTCTGTACTTAGTATGGGAACTATAAGTATTATATGCTACTATTTAGTCTCTATAATAGCCCTACTATATTCTAGTGCTATATTAATAAGGTGTTTTATAATCTACTTAATAACTTCTATACTGCCTACTTTAATAATATTTTAATCTATTTTAAAGACCTGCTATAGCATGAGGAGTATGTTATTTAGGTGCTAAGATATTTTCAGAATATTAGCCTCTAGGTAGACATTAAGAAAAGCGAGTTTACTATTACTAGAATAAAGTTTCTAGGTCTTATTATTAGCACAGAAGGGATCTAAAAGGACCCTAAGAAGGTTACTACTATATAGGAATAGCTAGTACCTACGTCAGTTAAAAGCCTATAATCCTTCCTAAGATTCTATAACTTCTATAAAGCTTTTTTAAGAAACTATAGACATATTATCTGATTGCTTACTAAGCTGCTTAAGAAGAGTATATAGTATATTTTTAGTAAACGCAAGCTAGCAGCCTTCTAGTAAGCTAAGAATTTAATACTATTAAATAATATTCTAGTTTATTACTTGCCCTATTATTAAACGCGTATGGAGACAAACGTAAGTAATAGAGTTATTATAGAAGTATTATTATAGCTTTAAGAGAATAGTCTTTAGTAACCTGTAGTTTTTTACTCTAAGACTATAAGTAAGCTCTAGATAAACTATAATATACATAATAAAAAGATATTAGCTATAATCTATAGCCTCTAAGAATAGTGTTTACAGTTTATAGGCTTATAAACTACTAAGTTATTTAGTACCTTAACTAACTATCACGTGCTAGAGTACTTCTCTATAAAGTAAAAGCTTACTCTCTACTAAATACGCTAGGTAATAAGTGTAGTAAATTATTACCTAATACTTATTTATTACTCTAATATAGTTAATATAATAGCTAACGCGCTCTCGCGTAAGTAAGAGGAACTAAAGACCTAAAAAAATAAGAATAAAGTAGCCTGAACACGCGCCTTTCTTTTAGTAGAGTAAATTAATATTAGCTTTATTAAGGCCGTAAGTAATAACCTAGCTGCGCTATTAGTAAAAGGCATACTAGCTACTAATATAATTAAAGTAGTTATTACTAATACTTTTATAACCTCGCCGCCCCTAAATAACCCTTACTTACTAATTAATTATATTATTAAGGTGAACTGTAGCTATGAGAGTTTATAGCTATTTTAAGAGCATACTTTCTCTAGTAACTACTTAGTATAAAAACTTAGCTAAAGCCTTTTTATGTACTATAACAAGCTAGTAGTCCCTACTATACACTTCTTAAAAATTTATTTTATTTAAGCTATTTATGCTACTTAGGTGATTACTTACTTAAGTAAGAAAAAAATAAATAAGTTACTTCACAACCGCTACTACTAAAGCTATATAGGTAAAGATATAAACGACTATATAGCTATATATAAAGCTTATAAATAGAGTTATATACCTTATAATAAAACTCTAGGCTTATTTAAATCACTACTAATCCCTAAGCAAGCATAGTAAGATGTTTCTATAAACTTTAAGTTCTTTCCTTTAGATAAGAAAGAATATAACTATGTTTTTATTATTATAAACTAGCTAAGTAAGTATTGCTTTTTATTATCTTACTATAAGACTACTACAGCTACTTAGATAGCTAATATATACTATTATTATATCTAGTAAGTATTTAGTCTACCTAGATTAATAGTCTCTAATCACGGTCCTTAGTTCACTTCAGTATTTATAAATAAGCTATACTAACTAATAGGAATTAAGTAAAAGCTCTTAACGCTGTATTATCTCTAAATTAATAGAAATACTAAGGTTCTAAACTAGTATATTAACTAGCGCCTACGCTTATTTATTAATTATTATTAGGACAACTAGTTAGACCTGCTGTCTTATATAGACTAAATTTAAGTAATTCTACTATATAAGACTACAGGCTTATTACTCTATTAAATTAAGTTTAGTTACTAGCTAATCTATCACTAGGACTGGGAGGAATGTACGAAGGTATTTACTATAGTTTGTAAATAGATATCACGTAAGGAAGCGCAGAGCTACACTAAAGCTCACTATAATATAGTAAAGCTAGCTATAGAGATAGCTTAATAAGGGATCGCTTAAGCACAAGAGTGACAGGCTTGACAGGCTAACAAGAAGCGCCGCAAGCCAGACTTCTCTACAGGAGATAAGGTATACGTTACACCTAAGGGCTTTACTACTAGCTAATCTAGCCAGAAGCTTAACCAGCAGATATACGGACCCTATTCTATTATAGGCATGAAGGGATACTCCTATCGCCTTAAGCTGCCGTCACACATGCGCATGCTTGACGTCTTCCACGTAGACTGTCTACAGAAAGCTTCTACTCGCCCACTGCCTGGCCAAATTGAACCTGAGGAACCGCCTATCAAGATCAACAGGCATCCCAAGTGGCTAGTGCAGGAAATCCTTAATAGCCGCCTATTCCATGGCCGACTACAGTACAAAGCATTCTGGCTAGCTCATGACCCAGATCCTACCTGGTACAACGCCCGAGGCTTTATAGGCGCCCCATACAAGGTAAGAGACTACCATGAGGCCTATCCAGAGAAAGCAGGACTGCCGGCATGACTAAACGCCTAGTTGAAAGCGTACGAAGCAGAGGAGAGCCTGGACGTAACAGAAGAGAATAATAAGGCAGCTTTAAAGACAAGAGTAGTACAGAGACCAGTAAGAAGGAGACTGTAACCTAGAGACTCAAGGACAAGCCTCCCTTAGAGAGAGGGTAATGTAACAGTGCTGCTTACTCTGCTCGCTACAGGCTACATAATATTATAACTAACTACACCAGCCACAACCTAGCGCAGAGCTCGGAGCATAGCTAGCTCACGCTTAGGCCATACACCGCCCTATTTAGGGGCGAGCCCCCTTTGTACCTCTTCTCTCCTTATCTTAGTGTAGCTAAAATAGAGCTAACTTATTCTGTCAACCTGCATCCATGCAACGACGCGTGAAGACTAAGCCCGTTATCACATTATGTAAAAAAAAAAATCTTTATTATTTCATAAATTTTTTATCTAGCCATTGCTTTAAGTGTATCTTTTAGAATTATAAATATAATTTTATAATTTTTAAGCTAGAGTTTAATAAATTTTTAGTTTAGTATTAGTATTTTTGTAATTAGCTAAAAGTAATTAAGAATACTATTCTAGTTACTAAAGCCTATAAGTAATAGCTTTAAAAGTAGTTTACTTTAGTTAATAGTTATAAATATAAGTTATTTACCTATAAGCTTACTTTAATTAAAGAGATATAAAATTTAAAGGAAAAATAAAAATAAAAAACTTTTAAACTATTATAATTTATAATGTTTTTATTTTCTAGTTTTACTAATTTTTTCCTGGATATCTTTTTTAACTAAAAGACTATGTAGGCTTCTTTTTAGAATTTAGTATTACTAAATTCTTTAAATAGTACTAGTTAATTATTCTAAAATATTACGTTAAGTTTTTAATAAATTTTTAAGTATTTTTTTTAGTTTATAGTTTTTTTACTTAACTAAGTATTTCTATTAATGTCTAAATTATTATAGCTTTTAGATTTATTTAACTTTATACTTTAGCTAGTATAGCTTTATGTTTATGTTTATTACTATTAGTACGTTTAGTAGTACTAATTTAAGTAATAATATATAAACTACTAAATAAATTCTTATATTCTATAGTAATCTTAGTTTATAATTAACTAGTTTAATAACTTTACTAATTTTAAATAGTTTAATTTAAATATAATTTAATTTCTTACTTAGCCTTTTAGTTTTCAAATTTTTATATAGTAAGAAAACTTTATTTTTTTTCTTAAGAATTAGTTTTCTAGCTCTTAACTTATTAGTGTCCTCAATAGTTTATAAGTTTTTTAAGATAATAATTCTACTAAAATTATTATATAAGTTTTATAGCTATTTTATTTTATTTTAAATTTAATATATTTTATTTTTTAATTTATATAGCTCTCTATAAGTTAATAGCTTATACCTATAATTAGTATAAAATAGTAATATATTAGTTATAAATAATCTTATATTATTATAAATAAACTATACTAAAGGTAACAACTTAACTTAATTTTCTTAAAAGTAGTTAATATATATTCTTAAATATTATTTTAAAGTCTAATTAGTATGCTCTGTTTGCTTATTTATTTAAAAATAAAAGCTTATTAAAAGCTTATTTTTTAACTCTAACTTAGCTAACAAAGTTTTCTAAAAATAAAAAGTAAATAATTTATTTTAATTAGTAATAAACTCTTTAGACAATTTGTATTTTAAAACTACTATTTTTAAGATTTTATATACTAGTTTTTTAACTAATAAATTTGTAACTGTTAGATTAAAATATATATACTTAGTTAGTCTATTTATAATAATAAGTATTATATTATATTCTTTATCTGTTTTTAGTTTCTTAAATAATAGTAATCCTATAATAAAGTTCATTAAAACTAATTACTATAGTTATTTTAGTACTTTTAATAGTTATAAAAGTCTAATAAGCTTATATTATATTAGTTTATTCTTTTTATATTTTAGGTAAGTTTTAATTACTTCCTTTACTTTTTATTTCAACTCTTTAATGTAGAAATTCCTAGAGATTTACTTTATAGTTTTTTTATTTTTTAGTGTTTATATATAATGATTCTGTAATTTTTTATAATTAATTTCTTATATAACTTTTCTAGCATATAAATAAGTTTATTTATATATGTAAGTTTTAATTTTAGGTTCTAAAAATTTTATTACTCAAAATCCTAAATTTTTATTATCTAGTAATTTTTAACTTTTATAACTATTATAATTCTTAGTTAATTATAACTTATAAATCCGTTTAATTCTATTAATAATACTATATTTAATATTAGTTTGTGTTGTTCTATATAGTCTAATTATTAGCTAAGTGCATTTACTGCTTTATTTTCTAAATCTTTTTAATAGAATATTTTAAAATTATAAATAGCTAGTGTTTCTAACTAGCGTATCTATTTTTAGTTTAACTTCTTTATAATAATAAAGCTTATTAAGTTCTTATAGTTTAAAAAAACTTTTACTTAATACTTAGCTCTTTTAAGGTAAATTTATTATTTCTTAAATACTATTACTATTATTAATAACTTTTTATTATAAACGTTATAGTTTAACTTAGCTTCTGTAATTTTTTTTTAATAAATAGTCTATAAAATAAAAACATTTATTATTATGTTATTAACTATAGACTACTTTTATTACATAGTTAAATATATTTATTTCTAGTATAATTAGTAACTTTAAGTTGAACATTTTAATATTAGTACTTAAGTAAATTTGTTTTTAAATTTTATAAATACTTTCTACTATTTTTACTTTTAACTAAATTTTTTTTTTTTTTTTTTAGTTAACTCTATTAAAGGTGTTGTAATTCTTAAATACTTTTTTATAAACTTTCTATAAAAGTTTATAAATTCTAGAAAAAACTATACTTTTTTTTTAATTGTTAGTATTAGCTAGTTATATATTTCTACTAATTTTTTTAATCTACCAGATTTTTTCTCTTAAAATGATAAATTCTAGAAACTCTGTTTTTATAACATAAAATTTACATTTTTCTAGCTAAATAAGAAGGTTATATTTTTAAAGCTTTTTTAAAATCTTTTTTATGTATATTTTATACTCTTTAAGTATTTTATTTATTTATACTAGCACGTTATTTAAATACACTATTATGAATATATCTAAGTATTTATAAAATGTATAATTAATAACTACTTAAAAAGTTACCAGTATATTTATTAATTTAAATAGTATAATATAGTACTTAAAGAGTTTATATCTTATTTTAAATACTGTTAATTATTTAAATTTCTTTTTAATTCAAATTCTATAGTATCCCTTATAAATATTAAATAGACTAAACTATTAAGCTATTTAGAGTTTATCTATTAACTTTTAAATTAATAGTAATAAGTATTAATTCTTTATTATAGTTTAATTTAGTTATTTAAAATCTATACATAATTATAGCTTTCTATTTTTCTTAAGTATAAATAATATTAGTAAAGCTATTAGGCTCTTACTTCGTTATATATATATTTTTTTTAAGATTTTTTTTTAATATACTATTTTAATTCTTTCTGTTGTACTCTTAATAAAAAATATATTAATTTTAGTTTAAGCTTTTTCTTATTTTTAACTAGTATTTTATAGTTTTAAAATTAATGCTTTAAAAGTACATTCTTCTCTTTCTTACTAAATAAGTATATAAATTTCTTATATTCTTAAGGTATTTAGGCTTTAGTAGTATTTAAAGCCTTTTAAATCCATACTATACTAATATCTGATAGTTATTATTATTATAATTATTATATAGTTTTATATAAAATTCTTTTTATTTTAAAGTGTTTTTTTATTATGTTTAGTTTCTATATTTATACTACTTTTCTTATTAGATTACACTATTAAATAGTTTTTTATTACTAATTTATTATTAGATTATGTAATAAGAGCTAATTCTATTCTAGAATTATATTAAGCTTTTTTATATTTAGAATATTAATATAATAGATATTTTTATAGCCTACTACTTTTAGCTTTATTATTGTAGTTTTTAAATTAATTAGATTTTTTTTAAAAGTTATTATGCTATTATTTACTTATTTTACTTTTACTAAATACGCTTTTTCTTAGTATAATATGTTATTTTATTTAACTTATTAATTTAAAATAAATATTCTATTTGCTTTACTATTTACTAGTGCTTTTAGAAATTTTCTATTTACTTTTATACTAAAGTAAAAACTTAGTTTTTACTATACTTATTATAGTTTAAAAGTTCTAATAGCTATATTACTAGCTTAAGCTTTTTACTAGTAGTTATCTAGTTTTTTAATATAAAATTATATATACTATACTTTTAATTTTTATTATTTAAGTTAAAGTACTTCTATTTAATGTGTATGAGGTAATAGTTATAATAGTACACTAAATATAATAGTTTACTATACTCTTACTTAGCTTTATTTCTATAAACTAAATATTTCTATTTTAAGAAATATTTTTTATAAAAGAGTTTAATATACTATATGTTGTTCTAGTATTAACTAATTTTTTTTATAGTATTTACATTTTAACGCACATTTCTTTTAATATTATTATTTATATAGATAGTCTTACTAGCTGTTTTTATTTTTTATATTAACTATAGTATTAAGAGCTTCTAAATTTTTTTTATTAAATTTCTATTTCTTTATTATTTTTTTATATGCTTTTTGTTTTTTTAGTTTCTCTATTCAAATTAAATATATTACTTATATACATGCTTTTTTTATATAGTTAACTAACTTATAAATCTAATATTCCTAATTTTTTAATTATTAAAAAATATTAGTATTTTTAATTTATATAATAGGTAAAGATATTTTTATTTTATTATACTTATTATTTTCACTCTCTGGCTTGATTTTTTGCTTTATTTCAGTTAGTTCTTTTTCTTAATTTCTAGGAATATATAGTTTGTTTTATTAGACTTTTATAAAAAACTGTAATACT
The DNA here is from genome assembly GCA_010093925.1 of Zopfia rhizophila CBS 207.26. Classification (NCBI taxonomy): domain Eukaryota; kingdom Fungi; phylum Ascomycota; class Dothideomycetes; family Zopfiaceae; genus Zopfia; species Zopfia rhizophila. Next base: position 218,551 of record ML994647.1, read on the forward strand.
ACTCTTTTTATAAAGCTATTATGCTATAAAAATACTACTTATTTTAATTAGTTTTTTAAGCTATAAAATTCTTTTTCTAGCATTATTTTCTAATATTTGGTTTTATAGTTTTTGCTTAAGTATTAGTTTAATTTATAGATTTAACATATATCTTTATTTAGCTATTATTAGATAGTTATTATTATAATTTCAAAAGCTTTATATATTAAAGGTTATATTTCTTAAAATAGCTATTATTTTTTATTAATATTTTATAATATAAGAAATTGAGTTTCTAAGCTTGCTGCTTAATACTACTTTTTAACTATTTTTTATAGTACCTTTTTTAATTATTACTAGCTGCTTATAAGTTTATGCTTTGTTTCTTAATACTGTTTCTTATAACTTTTTTTATAGTACCTATTAAATTTATAAATCTAATATTAATTATTATTAAGTTTCTTGCTAATAACTTTAACTAATAAGGTTTTTATTTACTACAAGTTCTATTCTATAATCTTAGGTCTTATTCTAATTATTATAATTTTTTATTTCTTGCCTAGACATTTCTTTATAAAGTGTTTAATATTATTATATTTTAGATATACTTTCTTATTAAGTTGCTTATAGTATTCTTAAGTTATAAACAATTTTTTTTTAACTTTTTTTTCTATTACTGCTTTTAATTTAAACTTTATTAATATTTATTTTATTATAAGTCTAAGTTTATTATATTAATGTCTTCTTTTTTTTTATAGTTATTATTTAATTTTTTTTACTTTCTAATTTGCACTTGTACTGCCAGTTATTAATATACATAATAGATTTTATAAAAGTATAAAAGTTATTTAGTTAATTTCTTTTAGCTAGCTTATTTTTAATTTAGTTTTTAAGTTTAGTATAGTAAGCTGCTATTAATAGTACGTTATTCTAGTTAATTTATAACTATAATTAATAAAATTCTATAGTATATACTAAAACTAACTTTATTTACTTAAGGTTTTATATTTTATGTTTTATAGTCTATTTTTTATTAATTTCCTTAAAAACTATAGTTATTTAAGTTTTGAAGCTGTTGTAACTCTTAAATACTACTTTTATTTTATTAGTTATATTAATACCTTTAGTTTTTTTATTTATATAGTTTCTAATTAAAAGCTTGAACTGATTTATAGCTTTTTTTTTTATATTTATGCTAGCTACGAAAATCCTGTTTTAATTCTTAAAAAAAAAAAATTTATTAAAGTATGTATATATTTCTATTCTTGTTAAAAAACTTTTAAGGTGTTTATATATTCTATTAAATCTTTTTAATAATTATACTTTAGTACTAAATACATAGACTTTTATATTAGCTTAGTTTTTTAATTTTATAACTATTTATTATAACTCTATAATTTGTGCCTGTTATTACTGTATAATTTAGACTGTAAATAATGTTAGTACTAAAGCTAAACTACTTAAGTCTATTATTATTATATACTATTTACATAACCTATAGGTACTTATAGTGTTATAGTTTAATTATAAGTTCTTAATTAATAGAAAGTAGTAAAGAATTTATTAAAGAACTTTTCTACAGCTTCTACATACTTAAAGTTATTATATATAGTAAATATATATAGCTTTTATTATTATACTATAAAGATAATATATAGATTTTTTTAACATAGTAAGTATGTGTATATTTTGTGTTAAAATTTTAGAAATAATATAAAGTTATATAATAACTTACTAATATAATATTCTAATAATATAAAAATGTAGTAAAGTATAGTCTAATTAATTTATTACATAATAAATTCTAGAAAGTTGTTTTGAAATAAGAAAATAAGTATAAAAAAAAGCTATCTAAAAGCTAAAGAGAATATCTTTTATATAATAAATTCTTTACTTATAATTTATTAAGTAATAAGTTTTAATAAGTATACTAAGTTTTTATTACTATTTATTATACTTACTTATTATATAGCTATTGCATGTAAAATGTTACGTATTTTCTTTACTATTAAATCTATTAATTACTTTAATAATATTAGCTAGAAGTTTTTTTTTTTTTTTTAAGTATTTGCTTTACTTTTTATTTAGTATTAAGTTTCTACACATATTTCTTTACTAATAGCTAATAATTCTTTTTTAGTTAGTTTACTACCTTCTACCTGTAATTATTATTTATAATAAACTCTTACTTATTACTAACTATAATACTTAGCTTATTTATATATATTTTTAAGTTATTAGCTTATAAAAAGTACTAAGCTAATAATATATAAAGTTATATTATTATACTTTAAAGTTACTAAACTTTAAAAAGTAAATAAAACTATAATATAATACAAAAAGTACTAAAAAAAGTAAATTTAAAAGTAAAAAACGTTAATAAAAGTAAAAAGCTTAAAAATAATTACTTAAGTAAAAAGTATACTAAAGTTAATACACTAAAGTAAAAATATTATAAGTATTATAAAAAAAAACTAAATATACTATATAAATTTATAAAAAAACTAAAAAATAAAATAGTTATTTACTAGTTAAATATTATACTAATAGCTATTTATATTAAGTTGTTATTTATTTATAAAGTAGTTAAAACTTAGTAAAATAACTTACTTATTTATTAAATATATTATAATAAGTATTAATTTAACTAAGAAATAAATAAAAAATAATTAAAAATACTAATAGTAAAAACACGTAATATTTTACGTATAAAATTACGTAATATAATAAAAGTAATTAAAACTACTAAAAGTTAAATAAACTTAATAAAGTTAAATACTAAATAAATTATAATTAAAAAAAAAAAATAAAAAATTTTTTTTTTTTAAATTTATATAGTTATTTTTTATAGTTATTTTTTTTTTAAATAAGTTATATAATAAATTAGTTAAATTATTATTTATTATATTTTTATATTATTAGAATAATTTATATTAATATAACTATATAGTATATATAATTACTAAAGCTTTTAACATAATATAATAATATACTTACTATTTCAAAAAAGCTTATACTTTATTTATTATAGTATAAAGTTAAGTTTATATTACTTTACTATATAAAATATAAATAAATAAAAGTTTTTAATTAACTTATATAAATAATAGTAAGTTTAAGTAATATAACTTTAGTATTAGTTTTATTTATAGCCTAAATTATATAATAGTAATAAGTATAAATTTTAAAGCTTTATTAAATAATTTAAAAGTTAAAAAGTAAAAATAACTCTTAAATATGTACTTAGTTTAATGAAAGCACCTTTTCTAAAAATTAGAATAAGACTTTAATAGCTAGTATGAATATTGTAACGACTTGTTACATGCTACATTCACATACAACACTGTTGCCTGCTACAGTCACATGACATCACATGACGCCCCTTCACTAGCGCCCTAAGGTCGCTCTATAAAAGCCTGACAACTCTTCTTCTTTTACTTTCTCTTCTTCATACTAGAGTAGCTCCAAAACAGCGCCTTATTGCTCGCAACTACTTGCGATTGCCTATAGGTTCATGCTGGCCGTGACATTACTCTAGTATCACCCCTTCTTAGACATGTGAAGGCGGCATAATATCAGTCAAACCGAGTGCTCAAACGTAGTTTACAGCGCCGACGACTTTTTTCTCTCTTTTCAAAGTCCTACCGTATTAGGCAACCCCAATTGCACTACGAGGTAGTGTAACGAAGCCCTGGATTGGCAGGCAAGAGCGATCAACCTACGACAGGCTCTCATCGCATTTGAATCTCTGGTCACCTCCAAAAAGCAGCAAGCGGCTGGCTCTAGGAGCTCTTACCAAGACACCCATTCACCAGCTGGTCATCTCTAGACAACGAACCTTCTAGAGCTCTCACCAAGACACTTATTCACTGATCATCCTCAGGAGACGCACTTCCTGCAGGCTCTCATCGTGACAACGACGACGACGACGACGACGACAGCAACCCATCGACAAGCGCCATTACGCCAATTCGGCAACCAGCGGCAACCCACAGACAAGCGTCACTACGTCTGCAGCGTGCAGACGGCCTGTACACACACACAAGAACAATCTCAGTGCGCGTCACGAGGTGGCTGAGTGGAGAGGAAGGAGCAAGAGCTAGGAAGCCAAGCACTGCTAGCACTGCCCGGTTGTAAACCGAGTTAGGACGATCTACACCCCGGGGCCCCTGCTTGCAAGCCTGCTGAGTTATAGTAGCCATCAGGTTGCTTTGTGTAGTTGAAAACGTTAAACCTCGTAGTAATTCCTGTGAACTCTGCAGTGGTGCAAGGCAAGGCAAAGACAAAATGGTGAAAGCAACCGCCCTGGAGCTGAGGGCCTTCCCAAGCATCGACATCAATGACGACATTACCCTTTACCCTGAGGACACCCCACATCGCTTCTATCTATCAACAAGAGAGCTTGAAGATAACCGACGAGGCAAGATTAGACATCTAGAAAAGCAAGCAAGAGACAAAAGCATCCCCATAACCATCAAGAAGCGTTCCAAGGATGGCCAAGGGGAAACACTTACCACCGACATCGCCACATGGGTCAAAATTGATCCGACAGAGATTGCCAACGAGCTTCATGAGCAAATTCTCTATATCAAAGCACTAGAGCAGCAGACCGACACTTTGTTCCGCATTGCCAACGATGCCCTACATGCTGAGAGCGAGATTGCAGAAGCCCTGCGTCCATCCAAAGTGAAGACTCAAGCAGAGAAGGCTGTGAAAGCTCGACATCAGCCAAAGCCAATTCAACCACAAGAAGAAGAAGAAGAACAAGAACAAGAAGAAGAAGAAGAAGAAGAAGAAGAAGAAGAAGAAGAAGAAGAAGAAGAAGAAGAAGCAGAAGCAATCTTTGCGGCTCTTGAAACTCCGTCACAACCTGCCAAGCAACGACAGACACGCCAGAATGCCAGGTTCCCTTCTCTTCGCGGAGGATCAAGCCCTGCCCTGCATCGTACGCCTGGTGCAGCCACCCGACAAGAACCGACGACCCCAGGATCAGCGTACGCCACCCATTTAAGTGTCTGCGATGGCAAGAGGTCTGCCAAATTCCCTGACCCGCCTATTCTCGACGACGGCGTCAATCCGACCTTCAAGAACTGGAACAAGCAGATGAGAAACAAGCTCAGGCTCAACGCCGACTGGTATAAGTGTGACGATCCAGACGCCACAGAAGCAGCACGAATTGCTTATATCCAGACTCGCATCGCTGGCAAGGCCAGCGATTTTCTTAACCCTTTCCTGGACGCCAGAGAAGACCAAGAAGAAGATGTTGCTGTAGAAGACGTGATACAGTACCTCCAGAGCGTCTTTAAAGACCCTGACCAACGCATCAAGGCGCGACAAGAGCTCAGGTCTCTCAAGATGAAGCCCTCCGACAATTTCAACCAGTTCCTAGCAAACTTCATGTGGCTTGCCAATCTCGCCAGGACGCTACAAAACTAGTGGAAGGAAGACCTCCATGAGATGCTGTACAGCGAGCTACGTACACACATGGAAAGCAAATACGCCCAGGAGTACTGCACCTTCGAGATGTACTGTAACAAGGCCCAGCACATGGCACGCGGACTAGCCCGATCCAGCCGCGAGCGTACAGAGCGTAGAGTGCGTCTCTAAGCCAAGGGAAGCCCGCCAAAAAGCATCAAGAAGAGCAAGCCTGCGCCGGCTTTCAACATTAAACCAGCAACTACTACAACCACCTTGCTCACCAAGCAAACCTGCTACAGCTGTGGCAAACCCGGTCATCTCTCACGCGATTGCTTGACGCCTAAGAGAATCGAGAACAAAGCAGTCAATCAGGAAGAGTACGTCGAGTACTCAGACAATGCCCTGGAACCAAACAAAAGCTCGGGAAACGAATCACTCTAGGCGAAGTCTCCTGCCTAGAGTCCCCTACTAGAGCATCTAGTGCACCTGTACGGCTAAGCAACATAATCAGTGGCCCTACTTTTACAATGAAGTGTCGAGTTGCTTTAAGTAGTATAGGTATCAATCTCTTTGGCTTACTAGACACCAGAGCTAGAGAAACGGTTTTCATTCATCCTCAACTATACCACGTTGTCAACAAACTGTCACCAAGTAACGCCTTGTCTTGTCTCATCACATTTAGGCCTCTCTGTCACATTTAGGCCCTCATCACATGAGGCCCTTATCACATCAGGCCTCCAACACATTAGGCCCTCACTGCGTCGCGTCTGCTGATTGTTTTCTCGTACGAATGATCTATCTCGTACGAATGATCTATCTCGTACGAATGATCTATCTCGTACGAATGATCTATCTCGATTGTGTATATAGATCGAGTCTTCCACTCATTCAATTGATTATGGGTTGCTACATTGATTCCCTGCACTCGGTTACACAAACGCCTTCGACCCATGTTCTATCATTCACGGGAAAGCATTCCTATTGCAGGGCACAATAATCAGCCAACAGACGTAGTCAACCAGTTCTTTTCAGCTAATCTAGTGATAATGGGCATCGCACCGCCACATGGTTTATCTTTTACGACACTAGACGTCACGACCTAATTATCGGCCAAAAATGAATCGAATCAACAAGAACAATGCTGGACCCAACCAATTGACGCATAGTCTGGCCTGAAGACGCTAAAATCAATGCTAAACAGGACATCATGATACCCAGTATGGCAATTGCCAAGCCAGTAATCAACCTAATGCACCAAGAGGATGCCGATACACGAGACAAGCTATTCGACGCACCTACACCAAGAAGACGTACTTCATAGCAAATCGACCAACGCGACAACCTGCGTAAAATGAATAAGCAGCTGCACTATCAATTGCCAGCCAAAGCTTCGCCGGCAATTAGAAGGGAACGAACTGCCCCTGCACAACACTATAGTGCTGAAATCGATCTTGCTCTACTCAAGAGACATTCCTTTCTATAAGGCGCTAAGAAAAAAGGTGTAATAGTTGGAGCAACCAGTATATACGAAATCAACAGACTTATCAACAACCAACGTTAAGGAAACGCACTAATAGAAGATGCCAAAGAGCTGTGCAGGCTCATCAAGGAGAAACTCCCCATAGCTCAAAGTAATCTAGACTAGGTATTCTTACAAGCAGCATCTAATACCCTGCCACCACATTATAAAGGTATTGACCACAACATTATCCTAAAAAGAGATGCCAGCAGAAAGCTCTCTCTAAGCCCTCTCTACAACATGTCGCTTGAGCAGCTAGAGCTTGTCAAAGCCTACCTCTAAAACAATTTATAGAAAGGCTTTATAGTTTCAAGTAATGTACCATTTACTGCGCTGGTTCTCTTTGCCAAGGAGCCTAGAAAGGGGTGGCGCTTTTATATCGACTATTAAAAGCTTAATGCCATCACTAAAAAAAACTGTTACCTACTTCCTTTCATAGAAGAGACGCTAGCTAGGCTCATCCGTGTACATATTTTCACCCGATTGGATGTCAGACAAGCATTTTATCGCATTCATTTAAAAGAATTAGTAGAGGACCTTACTACATTCTAAACAAGGTACGGCTCCTATAAATACTGCGTGCTGCCATTCGGCCTTTTTAATGAACCTGTCTCCTTCCAATAATATATTAATGTTACAAGTTGCTAACTTACTGACGTAATGTTAAACTGGCAACCAGTCGTCCAACTGATTGTGTAACGTCAATCAGTTCCCTCGCGTCCAGATCGGATAGCTCGTTAGACTTAGTAGAAAATGGTTAAACTCAGTTAAGGTAGAAGAAGCGATACGGTAAGTTGAGGTCCAACAGGATAGTATTGAACTATTTCACTTGAGGTGTGAATCTCAATTTTAGAGTAACTACGAAGAATCAAAACCAAATAATAACGGAGGGAGAGCCCTCTTAAATACTTGAATCCTCGTAGTCATGAGCCAATCATCCCTCGCCCAGACTCGTTGGGTGATTGCCGTTGTTCTGTGCTGCTCTGTTCAGCTCTGTGAGATCTTCCCTCGTTTAGACAGATCTCATCACGTGTGCCTAGACCTGCTGTCTCTTGGCTCGTACGACCTCCTCTTTTAGCCTAGCGTTTCTTTCCTTAGTCAGCTCCTTCCTAGCATAACCGAGGCTTGTCGTGAGAGAGTTAATCTTCCTAACTCTGTTCTTATCCTTCTTGACCATTTCGAGGTACTCTGCTTCCTAATTGACTTTACTGGTGTTACTATCTCGTGTTTGTGTTTTACAGTCTGTAACAATTAATAGCATTCTGTTTAATTATCTTAACGACTTTTATACTACCTATGTAGATAATATTTTTATCTATTTAAAAGATCTATTAAAGTATAATATGTACGTCTATAAAGTGCTTAAATAGCTAGGTAAAACTAGCTTATATATTAATATTTATAAAAGCAAGTTTAATATCACGTCTACTAAGTTTCTTAAATTTATTATTAATACTTTAAAAGTTGCTATAGACTCTAAAAAAGTTACTACTATTAAAAATTAGAAGCTACTAACTATACTTAAAAGTATATAGTTTTTTCTTAGCTTTTGTAATTTCTACTAAGTTTTCTTAAAAGACTATAGATAAATTATTAGACTACTTTTAAAGCTTATATAAAAAGATATATAGTATTCTTTAAATAATACTAAGCTTAAAATATTTAAAAAAGCTAAAGCTTTAGTACTATTAGGTTATATTTTAGTCTACTATTTATTCTATTATTAAGCCTAAATAGAGACTAATGAAAGTAATAAATTACTTACTAGTATAATAACTTAAGAATAAAATAATAAAACTTAGAAGCCTATAGTCTTCTACTTAAAAGTTATATATAAAGCTAAAATATAGTATAAAATTCATAACAAAAAAATGTTAGTAGTAATATAAGGTCTAGAAATATAGTATTTATAGTTAATAGGTCTATAAATAATACTTTTTATAGTAATTACTAATTATTACACTTTAGAGTACTTTACTACTAAGTATCTACTTAATTAATAGTAAGCTTACTAAGTAAATATATTTATTAACCACTATTTCTATATTACCTATTAACTTAGTTTAGTAAATGTAGTTACTAATACTTTTATATATAAATATAAAAAGTAAAAAATTAAAAAAAAGAAATATTACTACACGCACGTAAGTTTTTATTAATTTAGTAATAACTATTACTAGTTTTAATTTAACTTATATACTTTTAGGTACTATTTTCTTTATTTTAAATAATATAATATAAAAAGTAATACTAGTAGCTATAAATAATACTAAAAAGAAGCTTAATATATTTATTTAAAATTAGATTTTATATAAGCTTATAAATTATATTTTATAAAACTAAAAGTTAAAAAAGAGTTTACTTTATACTTAAAAGCCTAGCTAAAAACTTATTAATAAAAAGAAATACTAAAACTAAAAAAAAAAATTTAGTAGCTAAAAAAAGTAAAAAAGTAAAAAAAAAAAAGAATATAAAAGCTATAAGTTTATAAATTTTTTTATTTTTACTATTTTCTTTTACTTTTGCTATTTTTTTTAAAATTAAAGACAATTCTACTTTTTTAAAAAAGGTAATATAATAACTTTTTATATATTATATTTATATATAATACTATTAATTACTATAGTTATATAATATTATATAATACTTTTTTATTAATACTTTAAAGTTGTTTTATAAAAGCTTAATAACTTTTTTTTTAACTTTTTTTTATGCTAAAATAGTTTTAAAATAGTACTTTATTACTTATAACTACTTATAATTACTTATAAGTTTATACTATAGTACTTTATAAAAAAGAATTTTTACTATTTAGTAAGTAACAAAAATTAAAATATACTTACTAAAAAAATAAAACTATTTAATACTAATAAAATTTTATTTAAGCTCTATTTTCAGTATAATAATTTAAATAGTTTAATACTTTATTTACTAGCTTTTTACTTTTTTAACTACTTTAAGTTATTAAAGTATAAACTTAATTAAATATTATAAAAAGTTATTTAAACTTTTTTTTAAACTTTTGTTTAAACTTTTTTTTAAACTTTTTTTTAAACTTTTTTTAAAACTTTTTTTTAAACTTTTTTTTAAACTTTTTTTTAAACTTTTTTTTAACCTTTTTTTTAAACTTTTTTTAGTATATACTATAATATCTTAAAAAATTTTTACTTTTTTCTATTATTACTAGTTTTAAATAAAGCTTATATACTATTTTCTTTAGTATTTACTAAAAGTACTTAATTAGGTTTTAATTAAGTAAGTAAAGTAGCTATTTAATAGTCTAAATTTTATAGTACTTAAACTAATTAGTTAACTAGTAAGTATTATATATAAAAGTATTATTTTACTAATAAATTTAGCTAAAATAATAATAAAGTAAAAAGCTTTTTTTTAAAGTTTATATATAAAATTCTAATAAGTATTTATTGTATTTAGCTATAGAATTTATTTTTTTAATTATTAATTTACTTTTTTTTAACTTTTTTGTTTAATGTTATTTAAAAGTAGTTTTATACTATTTAAAATAAGTTTTTATTTTTTTTATTATAGCCTTATTTTATTTCTTATTAGAAAAGTAAAAATATTACTTTTAATTCTTTTTTTAAACTTATATAATAAAGTACTTATTAAAAAATTTAATAGTCTACTTTCTTTACTTAAATTTTTAGTATTTATAGGTAAATTTAAGTTTTAATATTATATATATACTATTTAGCTTAAGCCTTTTTTTTATATTAATACTTAGTTAGACTTTAAAGCTTAAAAATATTATAAATAGTATTCTAATAAATATAAAAAAAGCCTGGTTTTTACATAAAGTTTTTATACTTAATTTTCAAGTTTTGTTAAGTGATTTAAAATGTATTATACTTTTTTATATAGCTAAGTTTACTAAAATAGTTAGTATAAAATAAAAATAAAGTTATGTTATAAAATTTCTACTTTTCAATTATATTATAAATATACTTTTAAAAATAGCTAAACTTTACTATTAGTTTTATATACTATATACTAGTTTTAGCTTTTATAATAATTACAATATATATTTCTAAAAATGGTTTATTATTAAATTTATAATTTCTACTTATTTTTTAGTTAAATAAGTGCCTTATTATTATATAAAAAGTAGTTAAAATACACGTATAGTTTTATGTTATAAAATTATGTATTAACTATAAAAATAGACTTTTTATAAGTTACTATAATTATAACAAATATAAAAAGTAGAACTATAAATTAATTTAAGTTTTTAGCTAAAATTATATAAATAATAAATAATAAATAAAGCTAAAATAGTTTTTAGAAGTTATACTAACTTTAAAAAGCAAATTATAACTATTTTTAAAAAAGTTAATAAAAAATAATTAATAAAACAAAAAATTTAAAATTTAAAATAAATAAGTTAGTATTTATTTATATAACTAAATTTTAAGAACTATAGTTAAAATTAATTAAAATAAAGTACTATTAATAGTAGCTTATTATACTAAACTTAAAAATTAGGTTAAAAAGTTTATAAAAACTTATAGAAACTATAGTTAAAATCAATAATTAGTAGTATAAAAAAAATTAAATATAAAAAAAACTTAATTTTTATTAAAAAAACTTTGTAAATATTAATACAGTTCAAGCTAAAAGAAAACTAAATTAAAAAAGTTAAAAAAAATAGTTTATAACTTAAAAACATAAAAAGCAAGTTAAAAAATATGTTTAAAATATAAAAATATTAAATATTTTATAAAAAATTTTACTAAAAAAAATTATAATAATTGAAAAAATCAAAAATTAGAATTAATAAAAACTAAAAAAACTTACTATTAAAACTATTAGTATTAAATTTAATAATAATAATTATTAAATTTATAAAAATAATAGTTACTATAAATAAAATTATATTATATAATATTAAAAAACAAAAAGTATGCTTGCTAATAAAAATATAAATAAAATACTATAAATAGTTATAAAAAATAATATAAAATAGTAAGTTTTAAAGGTAAAAAAACTATTTATTAAAAAAATAAAATAAAAAAACTTAATATTAAAACTTTAGTATATAAAGTTTTTCAAATTATAATAATAACTATTTAATAATAACTAAATAAAAATGTATATTAAATTTATAAAATAAATAATTATAAGAAAAAATTATAAATTATATTATTAAAAAAAGTGTTTAAAATAATTTAATAAAAATAAAAAATACTTATAAAAAGTAGTAATATTATAGTATAATAGCTTTATAAAAAAAATTAAGTTTTTAAAAAAGAATTAATTAAAAAACTATATTAAATAAATAAATAATAATATATTTTAGTTTAAAAAAAAAACTACAAAAACTATTAAAAACTATTAAAAAAAAGTAAAAATAAATATAATAAAGTAAAAATATCTTTATTTATTATATAAATTAAAAAATAAAAAGTATTTAAATAAATAAAACTTTATAAATATTAAACTTATAAATTAATAATTTATATTAAAAAAACATATGTATAAAAAATATACTTAATTTAAATAACAAAACTAAAACTAGTAAAGTGTTTAGTATTAAAAACTATACTAAATAATATATATACTAAAATATAAATACTATAAAACAAAAAATAAGTAATAAAGTAAAATAAAAAAAACTTAGTATATTAAAGTATTTTTTATAAAACATGTTTTCTAAAAAAAAATTAGTATATAAAAAAAAGTATTAATAAAAACTTTATATTAAATACTACTTTAAAAAAAACTTTATATATATAAAAAAAATAAGTATTTTTATACAAAATAATAATAAAATTAAATGTACTAAATATATAAATTATTATTAAAAACTAACAAACTATTAAAACTTTTAAACTATATTTTTATTTTCATATAAAAATAAATAGAAAACTTTTAATAGTATTAGTAAATAACAAAATATTATACTAATAAAACATATATTTTAAAAAAGTAAAGTAAGTAAAAAATAATATAATAGCTTTTAAAAAAAGGTTAATTAATTTAGAAACTATAGTAGTAAAGTTAAAAATAGTAAAATATAAAAATATTTACTACATTATTATTTTAAATATAAAAAACTTAATATAATTTTAAAATAAAATTAGTTTTTATTATATAATTTAATAATAAATTAATAGTAAAAAAAAAATTTATTAACATAATTTAGTTAAAAAAAAGTAATATAAATAAAAAATATTAAAAATATTAAAACAAAAGTTTAAAATTAAAAAAAAAATTTATAAAGTAATATAATAACTATTATAAAAATAGCTACAAAATATTAAAGTAATATAAATTTAAAAATAAAAAGTTAAGAATATTACTAAAATTTTTAATAAGTTATAACTACTTTATTATTATAATAAAAACTATGCAAATTATTTTTTTACTATTAAATATACTTTTAAAAACTTATTTTAAATACTTTACAAAACTATAATAATACTATTATAATATGTAAACTAGTTACTAAAATTTTAGAACTTAGTTTTAAAGTTATAAACTTAATATATATTACTATAAATAACGTTTAGTAACTATATAAATAATTCATAAAAAGAAAATAGTAAAATTAATAATTTTATTTTTAGTTATAATACTACTTTAATTTATAAAGTAAAGTAGTAGCTTTATATAGCTTTTTTTCTAATTATATTTTAACTTAGTTAAAAACTATGAAAATATTTAAAAATATTTTTTTACTATTAAAAACTATTTTTATATTTATATTTTTTAGACCTTAACTTTAAAAACAAGTTATGACCTTTTTTTGTACTATAGTAGCTAATAATACTAATATATTTAATAAGTAAGCTATGTAAATAAGTAAGCTACATATTTTAATAGAAAAACATAATCTACTAAATTTTAAGTATAATATATTAATAAAGTAATACTTAATTAATTTATAACAAAAGTAGGCTATCCTTAGCTATTTTTATAATTAAGAAAAACTAACTATAAAGTGTATAACATATTATAGTAGTATATAATATTTTTAAAATAATATTAAGAAAATAATATATTAAAATAACTTTATAATGTAATTATAAGCCTAATTTAAAAAAGCTTACTAAACTAAAAGAATTAGTTATTATTTAACATATATTTAACTTAGATTTATAAGGGTTTTTCTTTAAACTTAGAGCTGTAAGAAATATAGCTAATTAACTACTTACTATATACTCTAATACTTAAGTTAGTATTAAGTAGCCAAAGAACTTTATATAGTAAACTCTAGAAGTTAAAATAGTATATAATTAAAAATATAATTACTAGAAAGCTTTGTGTAAGAATTTTAAAATTATTAAGTCTTAATTTAACTACATATAACATATAATTAAAAAGTATAGTATTACTAAAAAAAATATTTACAACTTTAACAAAACTAGCTTCTAAATAAGTATTATTTTAGGTAGTAAGATTATTATAGGCTCTAATAAATATAATTAGTGTAAAATAGTATAGCAAAATAATTATAAGTAGATTATAATAATTTAAAGTATTAATACTTAAAAATAGATAAATCTACTATTTATTATTTTTATAAAAACGTACTATTTTTCTATATAGTATAAGAGTAATAATATACTATTAAATTAGCTTATTTCATTAAGTAATAATAGCTAGATAATAAATAAGCTTAGTATTTAGTAGCTATAATATTTTAATAAATATATACAGTATTATATAATAGACGTACATTATTTACTAATAATTAATAATCATAAAAGTTACAATTTACTTGAATTTTAGTAACTTTATAAAAAAAAGTAAATTATTATAATTTATATATTATTTTATTTATTATATCTACTTTAGCCACTTAATATAAACTATTTTTTATTTTTAAAAAAATACATATAGGCACTAAGTTAAGAATTTTATTTATAACTATATTTATTATATTATAAAGCTTGAGTTTCTACTAACATTTAAAGTAGCTTATTAAAAAATAATTATAGAAAGTAATATTTATACAGGCTTTTAAGGTACTAACTTGGTTCTATTTAACTTAAATATTATACTCTTAAAGCTTAATATTTAGCTTTAAATACTATTTCTACTTATAAAAGAAAATACTATTTGAAAATTAAAAATACCTAAAATTATTACTAAATTAAAGTCTTAAAATATTCTAATTTATAATTAAATTTAGCAGCATTAAAATAGCTTACTTATATACATTTTTAAGTTAATTTATTAGCTTGTAAAAGGTGCTAAGCTAATAATATATAAAGCTATATTACTATACTTAAAAGTTACTAAACTTTAAAAGGCAAATGAGGCTGTAATATAATAAAAAAAATAATAAAAAAAGTAAATTTAGAAGCAAAAAAAGCTAATAAAAGAAAAAAACTTAAAAATAATTATTTAAGCTAATAGTAATACGCAAATTAAAAATAAAACACACTAAAATAAAAAGTATATAAAAGTTAATGTATTATAGTAAAAGTGCTGTAAGTACTACAGTAAAATAAAATATAACTTAAAAATATATAAAAAAGCTAATAAATAAAGTAGTTATTTACTAGTTAAATATTATAGCCATAGCTATTAGTATTAAATTATTATTTATTTATAAAATAGTTAAAACTTAGTAAGGTATATAGTTTACTTATCTACACAGTTTACTTATTAAAAACGTTATTTTTACTACTATTATATTTATTTCTAGAGTTGTTTTAATTTACTTATATTATAAAGTTATTATTTTTTAAACTACTACTTTTATATAAAGCTGTAAAAAACTTATAAATAAAATTATTTAAACTATAAATATATAAAAAAATCTAAGTATAATAAGTAAAGTTTTAGTAAATTATAAATTTTTATAAAAACTTTATACTAACTATAAATACTAAAACTAGTTTTACAAAATTTTTATAAATGTAAAATTTATTTATAAAAAATTTATAGTTATTACATATAGTTTCTAACTATTTATAATTAATTATTTAAATTAAAAAATGGCTATTTAAAAACTTTACAGCTAAAACTAATATATTTAAAATTAAATTAAAAATATTAAAAATAAAGTTGCTTATAAAAGTAATTTAAAAGTAGAAAATAGTATCTTTTTAATTATTAACTATACTGGCCTAAAATAAGCTAATGTTTTATAGTAAACTCCTTTTTTATAAACTTTACTATAAATACTATAAAGTAACACAATATTCTAATTACAAGAAATATAACTATACTAGTAAATTTTATAAAATAGTAAAAAAATATAGTTTTTATATTAACTTAAAGTACTTAAACTATAAATATAATTTTTATAAATAAAAAAATAAAGCTTGTTATATAAATTATAAAAAAACTACTTAGTACAAGCAATAGCTTATAACTTATAGTAAAAAAAAAGCTAAAAAAGCTAAAAAAAAAAAAAAAAACTAAAAAAGTATATATAACTAGACTTTAAAAATTTCCTATTAAAGTTTATAAACTTATTATATTTATTTATAGTTACTTAGTAAACTACTTATAGTAGCTAATAAAATAAAACTAAAATAGTAAAAATATAAAAGTATTAAAAACATACTTTTATAAATTAGTAGAAAGTAAAATAAAGTAGAAATAAACTTACTAATATTATTTACAAAAAAGTATAGTTTTAGGTAACTTTTAAATAAGTTTATAAAAAGTTTTAAGTAATTAAAATATTACTAGATTTTTTTTCTATTAACTTTTTATAATAAATACACTCTACGTTACTTAATATAACATATAAAAAGATAAAAATAAAATTATGGCTTTTTTAGTTTATAATTTTAAAAACTAGTAAAATATTATTATAGTTTAAAAGCTTTAGTAAAACTAATATATATATTCTACTTACTATTTTATAAAGTAGTTATTTTAGCTAGTATTTTTTTTATAATAAACCTATTTTTTATTAATAATCAACTTTTATTAATTACATTTTAGTAAAATACTATAAACTAAATTCTTTTATTTTTATAATTTATATTAGGTAGTAAATACTTTATATTTATAATATTTCCTTAAAACCTTTTAGTAAAAACTAATATAATTTAAATTTCTTTATTTTTAACTTTTAAAAACAATTTATAAAGTTAGGTAAATATCTTTTTTTAAAAAAAACTTTAACTTATACTCCTTACTATAAAATAATATAAAATACTTAATATAATAAAAAATAGTAAATAACTTTATTTAAATAATTATAAATATAAACTTTATTTTTTAACTTTACTAAAAATTATTATATAGTTTATAAAAAGTTTTATTAGTATAATTAACTTTACTTTTACTACCTTAAATATTTAAAGTAAACTTATTAAATATAGTAGTAATAAAAACGTTTATAATAAATTAAACTACTTACTTATTTTTTTATTTTTTAAAGTTATAAACTATTATAAACTTTTAAACTAGTTAGTAAAAGTTTATAACTAAAAAAGAAAATATTAAAAAAATATCTAGTAATATATAATACTTTTTATTATAGGTTACTAATTTGCTAATATAATTAATATTAGTAACTTTTCATTTTAACTAAATAAAGTAACTATTAATTAGTTTTTTTATATCTAAATTAAATAGCTTTTTAGACTTAGTAGAAGTAAGTTTAATTAGTAGAAATAAAAAAATAACATAGTAAGTTAAGTTTAATAAAATAGTATTAAACTATTTTACTTAAAAGTTAATTCCTAATTTAAAAGTAACTATAAACTATTTAATACTTTATACTTATAATAAATTTTATATAATTATTTTCATAAGTGAGTGGGCACCTCAAGCGAGTGGGCACTTTAAAAACTCACTAAAAATTCAAGAATTCGCACCTCAATATCTCAACAACCACATTATAATAAATTCTAAAAATTTAATAGGTTATTTATAGTGCTTAGAAATAGAGGTTTTTTAATTTTTAAGATCTAATAATTAATAGCTATTAAGATAGGAGGTTTTTGGCCCCTAAATTGTTAAATATTTACCTTTTCTTAAATATCTAGTTTACTACTAATTTCTAGCATTTAAGAGTTTAATACTCTCTTTTTAGAAGCACTATAAATGGCCTATTAAATTTTTAGAATTTATTATAATATGGTTGTTAAGATATTAAGGTGCAAATTCTTGAATTTTTAGTGAGTTTTTAAGATACCCACTCACTTAAGATGCCCACTCACTTATGAAAATAGTTATATATATATTATATACTAATTAGAAGTATATTAAATACTGCTAAAGAAAATATAAAAAAAGCTTTTTTATTTTTTTATTTTTTACTATTTACTAAACTTTTATTCTTATAACTTTACTTAATTATTTATTTAAATACTATTTTCTATAGAACTTAAACTTACTTTAAAGTACTTTTATTTATAAGTTTTGTTTTCTTTAATTTACTTTTATTTTTTAGTACTACTTATATACTTTTTTATACTATACTTTTTATAGTAATACTTTTTTAATTATAGTTACTTTTTTATTATAGTTTATAATATTATTTTCTTTTTTCAAGTTTTAAGTTTAAAAGTTATTTTTTTTTTTTTTTACTAGTAGTATAAAGGTAGCTAGTTCTTTATATAAAAGCTAAAATTATAAGAACTTTTTATACTTTTTTTATTCTTCTAATTTCTTAAAATTAACTTGAGTATAATTATTTTTAATACAAACTTACTATTTAGTAAAAAAAAGTTTATAAGTATAGTTATTAAATACTATTTCCATATTTCTATTATTAAAAAGGTAATTATATTTACTTAGTAAATTTATTTTTTAGGTAATATTTTAAGTATATTAGTTAAAACGTTTTATATAATTTTATAGTATTATAAATTTTGTAAAATTATTTTAATTATAAAAAATCCTTTAATAATAATTAAAGTATACTTAAAATAAAAAGTATAAAGCTTATACTTATTAGTAATACTTTTATTTTTAATTAGCTTAATAAATTTTTGAAATTTTTTTTTATATAAACTTACTCTAATTAACAAAGGTTATATAATAAAAGAAAAAAGTAAAACTATTAAAATTAATTTAATATACTATTACTTATAGTATTTAGTATTACTTTACTTTTTTTTTTTAGTTTTAATTAAAATGCTTTACATTCTCTATATTTTTTAAATATAGTTTTTAAACTAGTATTTACTAATTTATTTAATAGTACTAGTTAATTAGCTTTAAACTATTTTTTAAGTTTTTAACTAGCTTTTATGTATTATTTTTAAGTTTATAACTTTTAAATTTAACTAAATATTTTTATTAATACTTAAACTATTAATAATTTAGAATTTACTTAACTTTATACTTAGTTATATTTTTTGAGTTTAATTTTTTTTTTTTTGTTTAGCATTTAATAGTGCTAGTTATAATAACAAAATATACAAAAACTAAATAAATTTATATATTTTTAAGTAGTTATAGTTTATAATTTATATATTTTATTTATTTTTTTACTTTAAATAGTTCTAATTTAATGTAATCTATTTTTTTTTAAAAGTTATTTAGTTTTTAAGTATTTTTATAGTATAAAAACTTTGTTTCTTTTTTTAAAAATTAGTTTCCTAATTTTAAATTTATCTTTTTATTACTTACTAGAGTCCTTTTTTATGTAATCTTTTTTCAATTTTTTTTCAATTTTTTTTTTAAAAAAGTTATTATAACTTTTTAACTTTTATTTTTATTACTTTTAATATCTTGTTTTATTTTTGCAGATTTTAATAAACTATTAGCTTATAACTAAAGTTTATAAAAAAAAAGAAATTTTCTAATAGTTAATAATTTTATAAAGTTGTATATAAATTTTGCTATTAGTAGTAAATTAATTTAGTTATTTTATAGTTTATTAACATATATTTATAAATACTATTCTAATATTTAATTTAATTTATTTATTTATTTATTTATAAATAAAATACTATTAAAAGGTAATATGTAGTTTCTAGCTTTTCTATAAATATTTTTTAGGATATTAATATAAATAACTTATTTCTATTTATAATAAATTTTTATAGTATTTTATATTATATAATTAGTATTCTAATTAGTATTCTAATTAGTATAGTTACTAATTTATTTACTTTAATTTCTATATATATTAGTTTAAAGTATGTGTACTTTATAAATTAGTTTATTATAACTAGTATTATATTATACTATTAGCTTTAAAAAGTAGGTATTATTAGTATTTTCATAATAAAGCTTATTATAACTAATTTCTATAATAAGTTAAGTAAAGAAATTAGTTATATAAGTTTATACTTCTTATATTTTAACCCTTTATTTTTTTTTATATTTAATATATTTTTAAAAAATTATTTTAACCTTTTTTTATATTTTTAGAATTTAAAAATATTTGTTAATCTATTTTATAGTTTTTTAATTTCCTAGTATTTACATATTTCTACTAAATATTAGATTTTAATAAGTTTAGTTTATAATACTTGTAGTATAAAAATAGTTTCTATTTTATACTATTATAGTTATTTGTTACTATATTCTTAAATTTAATTTTCCTAATTATTTTTAATAATAACTATTATTTTAATATTAATTTATAAGCTTTTTTAAAAAAAATTATTTAAGTATTATATTATAAATCTCTAGTATATTTCCTATATAGTTTACTTATTAACTAAGTATATTAGTTACTATATTTTTCTTTCTTAATTTATAAAGTATTTAGGAACTAAAAGTAAATAATAATTTTTTTTATTCAATTTATTATTAATTTAGTATTTTTATTATTATAAATATTATTAGGTTTTTATAATTTAAATATATAATAATCTAATATTTAGTTTTTTTTTAAGTTTATCTTTTATTTCTTAAATACTTAAACTATTACTAATAGTTTTCTGTTATGTATATTATAGTTTAACTTAGTAGTTATAAGTTTATAAAATAAAAAGTTTACTATTTTTACTTATTATTTTATATTTATAGTAAAATAGTATTTATAGCTTTATTTAATGTATTTACATGTATTTTTATATAAAATTAAAAGTTAAACATTTTTAATATTAGTAGTTATTTTTTTATATTATTTTTATTTAAATTATTAATTTTTTTTAAATATTTTTATTAAGAGTAATATAATTCTTAAATAATTCCTAATAAATTATTAGTAGAATTTTGCAAATTTAAGAAAAAAAATAAACTTTTTTTTATATTTATTAGTATAAGCTAAAATAAGTATTTTTAGCTTTATTTAAATTAATTATAATTTTGTTTTAAAATACCAAGTGTTTTAAAATTTTATCTTTTTTTTTATAAAATATATTTTTTTTAAGCTTTTTGAGTACTCTTTTAATATACTTAATATATTTTTTATATTTTATTTATGCATACAAGCACGTTATTAAAATATGTTATTATAAATATATTTAGGTATTTTTTTAATATATAGTTAATAATTATCTAGAATGTTACTAATATATTTATAAGTTTAAATAATATAACTAAGTATTTAAATAGTTTATATTTTATTTTAAAAGCTATTACTTACTTATAGTTTTTTTTTTTTAGCTATTTTTATTTAATAGTATCTATTTTTAATATTAAAAAAACTAAACTATTTAGTTTTCTAAAGTTTGTTTATAAGTTATAATATTAATAGTATTAAATAAATTTTTTTTACTATAGTATTATTAAAGTGTTAATAATTAATATATAGTTATAATTTTCTATTTTTTTTAAGTATAAAAAGTATTAGTAATATTATTTTGCTTTTACTTATTTATATATATATTTTTATAAGTTATTATTTAAATATTATTTTAACTTCTTTTATTAATTAATAAATAGTTAATATAGTAGTTTTAGTGTCAAAAACTTTTTAAGTATAATCTTATAATCTTAGTTTTAATATTTTAGTAATTAGTTTTTAGTTTTTTTAAAAAACTGTTTTCTAAAATTTTTTTTAATATACTAAAGTTAGTTTTTTAAAGTATTATTTTCTTTATTTATATTATTACTTATTATTATTTATAGTAGTTATTTCCAATTTTATAGTTTTCTTTTTTTAATTAATTATTAGATTTTATTATACTAACTAATTTTATTTTAAAATAAAGTTTTTACTACCTAAATTTATAATTTTTATATAGTAGTTATTTTTATAACTTACTACTTAAATAATTATAGTTTTTATTTTAAAATTAATTAAATTTTTACTAAATATTGTTAAGCTATTATTTACACGTTTTATTTATATAAGTTTATTTAAAACTTTAGTTAGTATTTAGTATTTTTATATCTACTTATTTAATATTAGTATTTTCCTAGTTTTATAATTTATAAGTACTATAGTTTAGTTACTATTAATATATACATTTATATATAACTTATTTATATATTTCTTTTGTTAAGTTGTGTATATATAAGTGTTATGTTTTTTTTTTTACTTTTTAATAGCTTTTTAGTAGCTTAGTTATTATTTATTAATTTACTAGTTTTTTATTTAACTTTAGCTTTTTAAGAGTAATTATTTTTTTAGTATTTTTTCTTTAGGTTTGTAAATTAGGTATTTCTAAAGTTAATATATTTCTTTATTAATTATTTCATATATATTCTTAGCTTATTCTTCATAATTATTGTATTTCTATTTTAAGAAATATTTTTAATATATAAGCTTAGTGTATATTTTTGTAGCTAACTATTTTTTTTAGTAGTATTTAGCCTAGTATTATTGATATTCTAATTAATATTTATTTTATATAAACTGTTTATGTTTATTTAAGTTTAAATTTTATAACTTATTTTTTAAATTCATATAAATTAGTTTTTACTAAAAGTTAAGTTTCTTTTTTATTACTAAACATTAAAGTACTTTTTTAATTTCTAGTCCTTTAATATATATAGCATGTGTTGTTTATTTATAGTTTATTTTTATATAAGTTTTTTTTATATATATTTAGTATTTTTACTAAATTATTTTATTTATAGTGTTATTATCTTATACTCATAGTATTAGTAAAGTATTTTTTTTTAAATTTTATTTTAGCTTAAAATATTTTATAAAGTAATAGTTTATAATATAAGTTATAATTAATATTAGTTTTTATTTATATATTTTATTTATATTTTATTTATTTACATAATTAGTTTCTATTTATTAAGTTTTTTATATTACATATTTTCTACTATTTATAGTACTTGTTAATATTTATATATTTTATTATATAATATTTTTCTAAGTAGTATTTTAATTTATATATTTAATAGTATTTTTAGTATACTTATTATATAATTATTATAAATATAAAGTTTTTACCTTTCTTTATTTTTAATTTTTTTATTTAAACTTCTAATTTTTTTATAAAAAAGTTCTTTTTTTTTATAATTTTGTAAAATTATATTTTTTTTTATTAGTTTTTATACTATATTATTAAATTACTACTTTTTGTATTATAGAAATTATATTATTAGAATATTTTGCTAAATTATTTTTTACTTACTAATATAGTACTTTATATTTTTATTTAAAGTATATATAGCTTTTATATATTTAGTATTATTTTTATTAAATTCTTTATATAATAGCTTTTTTTATTATTTAGTTTTTAGCTTATTTTACTTAAACTATAGTAACCTTAATTTCTTTTAATACTTTAGTTTAAATATAAGGTTTTTTAATATCTAATTATTATTATTTATAGTTTTTAATAAGTGTTCTTATTTTCTATAGTTTAAGTAGACTTTTTATATATTTTTTAGTACACTTTTTTTACTTTTTATTAATAAATACTTTATTAATTTCTATTTTATTATATATTTAGTTATTTTTTCTAATTTTTTAAGTACTTAAATTACTAT
Source organism: Zopfia rhizophila CBS 207.26 (assembly GCA_010093925.1). NCBI lineage: Eukaryota > Fungi > Ascomycota > Dothideomycetes > Zopfiaceae > Zopfia > Zopfia rhizophila. Next base: position 242,258 of record ML994647.1, read on the forward strand.
TTAAGTACGTTAATTTTTTTTCTATTTACGCTAATATTAATAGTTATTAATAACTACTACTTTTTTAATAATTTTTAAAAAAGTTATAAGTTGTTAATTTCTTATAATTTTATTTTTAATTCTATTTTTAAGCTCTTTATAGTATATTATAATTAATAGTTAATTCTTTTATATAAGTTGTAATTAAAGTTATTTAAATTCTACTATATATTTAGCTACTAATTTTTTTTACTTAAGTTATTAAAGTTTTTATATAGTATCTACTTTTTTATTAATTTTTTTTAATACTACTATTATTTCTTATTTAAAGGTATTATAATTATTAAGTTTTACTAGTCTAAAATTAATTTTTTTATTAGCTAGACAATTTTTAGTAAGTAGTTTAAACTATTTTATAGCTTATTTTATTATATTTATATTAGTTACTAAAATCTAATTTTAGGTAATTATAAATAATACTTAATTAAATTAATAGTACAAGTTTATTACCACTATAAATGTTTTAAGCTTTTTTTAATTATTATTATATTTTTCTTTAAAAGTTTACTTGCCTTAACTTGTTATTATATAATAACTAAAGCCTATTATAGTTTTTTTATAGCTTAACTTTATTTTTATATAATTTATTAAATAGTTTTGCTTTTTAATATACTTTTAATGGTAAATAATAGTTTAGTTATTAATTTATTATTACTATTACTTAACTTATTACTTAAATAAAGTTTTTTATTATTAAGTTATTATAAACTATAACGTTTTTTATAAGTGAGTGGGCTATATAAGCAAGTGGGCCACTTTTACCAAGAATTACCTTTTCTTTAATAACTTTACGAAAACTTAATATTATTTAATAAAAATTTAAAATTGGCTCTTTAAATATTAGTTACAACAACCATTAAATTTGCATTATAATAATCTTACGTAATTAAAAGTTATTAAGCTTAGAATTTACTTTACTTTAAATTAATTTTTAGCTATTTATATTTATTCACCCGATATATTCATTCACCCGATGAAAATGATTCTTAATGGAAAAGAAATTATTGAAATACTTTTGAATTATAATAAATTATTTTAAAATTTTAATCGAAAAATCTATAATTTACATCGTTCATAAATTTAAACGTAAGATCATAAGAATGCATTAATATTCAATAATTCGAATCTTAATCGAAAAATTTTTAAACCAAAAATCGATAATTATAAAATTATTGATAATTTATTCTTTGATATCTTCAACTTAAATTCGATAAAATACATATTAAATTTGATATAATACGAAAATATCATTATCTTATTCATCCAAAAATTCTTGAGATCTATTCTTCTTTTCAAAATCGAGGATGAAAAATTATAGAATTTTTGATGATTATGATATCGAAATTTTAAAAGTTATATAATATTTAAATCCGAAATTATGGAATATAAATTCAAAAATATTAAATAATAATTCATTATAATATTTATT
>ML994647.1:244116-314116 GCA_010093925.1 Zopfia rhizophila CBS 207.26
GAATTCTCGATAAAAATTCAAACTTCATGAATTGGAATAAAAATATTATTTATTTCATGAAAGATAAATATTCGAAATATAATTTAATCATAAATAATATTCATGATATTCAGAGATAATATTCGAATAATTTTATCCACATTTTGAAAAATTAATCAATAATTAAATATTTCGAATTCATTTTCAATAAATTTTTTTTATAATGAATTTTCTAGATATTCATTCAATCCATCGTCATCCAATATTTTTATTTAGATATAATTTTTCATATTTATTTTATCTTTTTTTTTGAATAATTCATATCATAGAATTTTATATCTACAATTGATATTATTGATTAAATCGAAATAAAGAATCTTATCTTTCTTATTGATTCTTTTGATTAAATTGAGAAAAATTATAAAATAATTTTTATTTTATCTATCATATTTCCTTTGAAATAATAAATAAATTACGAATTATATCATAATGAAAATTTGAAATAAAATTCATATTATTCATAATCGAATCTAATTTCATAATAATGATAAATTAAATAGATCATTTATTGATCTTATTGACATGATATAAATATTTTCATTTTGTGATATATCGTATTAATTTTTTGAGATATTATATTCTCATCTTTCATCTTTATCTTTATATTTTATAATATATTCATATTGATGAATATCATTTTCATATTTTATCATTCTTCATTTTTTATCTTTAATTTTATATTTTATAATATATTTATATTGATGAATATCGTTCCCACATTCTGTCATTTCTCATCTTTTATTTTTATTATATTGAAATATGAATGTGATATATTGAATAATCGATATTTCAAAAATTCTTTTATCAATGATCATAAATATGTATATTATATAATTATAAAGATATCATATTTATAGATCAAAAAATTCATGATATTAAATAGAATAATCGATATCGTAGAAAATCCAATGATATAATTAATATTCTTCTTTTGTTTAGGTATTTAATTTATATCATTTATATAATCATTTATTATTCATAATCTTTTCCTTAATGAATTTTCTCCATAATCAATTCTGTATTTATATAATTAATATTTTAAAAAAAAATTATGCTAAAATCATAAAGAGATCGTATAATTCTTAAAATTCTAATTTTGTATTTTATTTAATTATAATAACAAAATAAACTTTAGCTTATAGCTTATAAAATTTTTAAAACCTTTTTTTATAAAAAAATACTAATTACTTAAGTATATATTTTTATAAAAGTCTACTAATATTAAGGTGCCTAATATAAATATACAGGGCATATTTACTACTTTTTATATAATATTAGAAAGATTTTTAGTTTGTTATCTCTTTTTTTTAAGACCTTAATATTATACTCCTTAAGCTACTTTAGTTTTTTAGTGATAATTATAAATATATTAGTTAATAGTTTTAGAATAATTATTATGTATAGTGTTAAGTAGTTTAGTATTAGCTATACTTTTTATAATAAAATTATAACAGCTATAAAAATATTATTATTAATAATAAAGTCTTAAGTACTCTTTTTAATAATAATTACGTTAATAACAATTTATCTACTATTAAAGTAAATAAACTATTTTTTATTTTATTTAATAAAAATAGTATATAAATACTACATAAAAAGGTCTAGCCTATAATTAGGCTACTAAGAATTTAAATATTAATACAAAGATACCTTATAAAGATAATAGTAAAGATAATAATAAAAATAATAATAAAAACAGTAATAAGAATAATAGTAAGAATAGTAGTAAAAATAATAGTAAGAATAATTCTACTTTTTAAGTTACTATAGTTCTAGATTTAGTTTTTAATATATAGAAGTTAGAAGTTCTACAGTATTAAGTTAAAGTCTTAGTTTTACTATTTATAATATCTATTTAATATACTTTTTTATTAGAGTTTAACTATAGTAAGGTGTTACTAAGTAGGTTTTTTTTAATATACTTTTTTATAAATATAAAAAAGTATATAAAATCTTACTAATAATATATTAACTATAAGTTTTATATTAAGTATATATTATTATATAAGAATAGCTGCATAGCGTAATATTCGTACTTTTATTACGTAGTATTTAATATAATTATAAGGAAACAAGTAAACTTAAAGTCTAAATTTTTAGTATTAAAAATATCTAATAATAAAGGCATCTCTATTAATAAGCTTTAAAATACTTTTAAGAATAATAGTTTTTAGTTTATAATTATATTAAACTTAGTTATATATTTTACTAAAGCTCTTTATAGAACACACTCTTTTTAAGTAAATAAAAATAAAAGTTTTAAAGCTATAGTATATAATTCCATTTTATAATTTACTAAAACTAATATCTTTTTAGATATAGTAATTAAAAAGTTTAAGCTTATTTATTACTTTCTCTACAGCTAATTATTATTAGGACGACTTAATATAATATTTTTTTTAATATAATAAGTAAAAGAATACTACCCCTATTGCTAAAATTAAGATTATATAAAATACTAAAGCTAATATAAATATTAGAGGGCTGAGTATAGTAAAGTATATTATAAATTTATATTAAAATTTTAAGTTACACATAGTTGTATATAGTAAAGCTATAGTATAGATTTTTATTTATCCTTAAGTTTAAAGTAGGTACTAAAACTCTACTTATTTAAAAATAAGATACTAAACTCTAACTTAATGCCAAACCCTATATCTAGTTCTATTTCTTTATTATTAGCCTTTACTAGTAATAGCCGGCTCTAGTGATATGAGCCGGATTTATGTTACTAATAAGATTAATATAACCAGCTAGGCAGTAGATAATCTAAAAAGAGTAATAAAAATTCTTAGATTAAATTATAACTCACTTAGTATAAATAGCGGATAGATTAATAACTAAAGCTAATTAGACTAATACTAAAACTAATACCTAGAAATACTTATTTTTAAAAACATTAATTAAGAAAGCCTCTGCGGCTTCTTGCAGAGCGTTAAGAGCTATAGCCTAAACCTAGAAATTATTATTAAAGTTTTTAATAATCTTATAAACCAGTCACTAGAATAGAAGACGCTTTAATAGATGTTTTTAGTAATATTAATAGTATTTAATCTCATATAGCACACTAGCTGTAAATTATTAACTTAATATCAGAAATAAAAATAAAAAGAAGAAAATAAAAGAAAAGAAAAGAAAATTAGAAATACGTACTGCCGGACTTGCGCTTACGATTATTACCAAAAGAATTAAGACATAAAGATAGTAAAATTTAAGATTTATTACTAGCTAAAGCTACTAGAAGCCGTTTAATACGCGTTTAAAGCTAAAGGACTGTAAAGTATTAGTTATAATTAACTAATATCTTATCTAATACCAAGAACTAATCTATGGTAGTAATAGTCTTACGGGCTAACTTTTAAGCTAGTTTATATACTACTTTACTAGCAAGATTTTTACGAGACGTATTAAAGCTAGTAGGCGTAATATATTTCTTATTTAGAATATTCTTATATGCCTTATTAAAACTAGTGTGCGTAACATACTCTATACTAAGAATATTATTATAAGGCTTATTAAAACCACCAGACATAACATGCTAGGTGCTAGGAATATTATTACTAGACTTATTAAAACCACTAAGCATAACATTCTTTATGCTAAAGATATTACTATAAGATTTATTAAAACCAGGCGTAACTTACTCTATGCTAGGAGGATTATTATAAGGCTTATTAAAATTAATAAGTATAACCTACTTAATACTAGTAAGATTATTATAAGGCTTATTAAAACTAGTAAACATAACCTGCTTTATGCTGGCCATAGTTAAGATATTAGGCAGATATTAGTTAAAACAAAATAATTAGTAATTAAATTAAGTATTAAAGTAGATTTTAAAATGTCAGGGCGTTAGGATTAGTGTAAAGATATAAATAAAAATAAGTAAAAAAGGAAATTTTAGTAAGGTATAAGTATCTAATTAGCTACTTAGCGTATAAACTACTTATCTATCTAACTTTATCTTATTCTCTTACTAATACTAACACATTAACCTTACTAAAATAATATTTTGTAAGTTTTTACGCCGCGTAACTAATACCTAGACTAATACTATATATTAGTAATATCTTATTTATTAGCTATTTATTATGTCTCTAAAACGCGCCGTAAAACTCGCCTCTATAATGTTACTAAACAAACGCTGAAAAAAAGATAATAAATATTCAGATAATGCGCATACCACTAAAGAGAGGAATAGATATAATAATTTAGAAAGTAAAAAGCTAGCCCTAGTACGGGATAAGAATATAATAAATAAATTCATCTTAAAATATTAGATAAAATACGTGAAGGACCATGCGGCTGAAATTAACGCTGTTAAGGAGAAAGATAAAAAGTTTATAATAAAAAACCTAAAAAAAAAGGCGAAGACTGAGGCTATTAAAGAACTATAAGTAGATAAAGTATTAGTCTTAGTATTAGTCACTAACGTTAGTAGATTTAAGGTTAGTATTTATTAGACCTAAAAAGCGAAGCTATGAAACTCTAATAAAGAATATCCCTTCTAATCTTCTATCTTTGGTAATACTGTATTAGGTGATAATAATAACGTAGGTAATAATAATAAAGTAGAACTAAGCACTACCATTAAAAAATAACTTTAAGTACTTAAGAATTTAGTTATACTAAATTTAATAACATAGTAGCGCGTAGTGTAACACTTTTAGAATATAATATTAAAAAGTATTACTAAGAAATTAAGATAGCTCCTTACTTAAACAGACTTTAAATATATTATTAGGCTTATAAGCAAATCACGATTTAAAATAAGAATTTATTTTCTTAGTTTTAAACTAATACTAAACTAATACCTGTTTAGAAATATCTGATAATAATAATATAAGCTAAGCACTTTAACTAAGTAAGTTAAGTATAAAGGAGTATAAATCTTAAAGGTATTCCTATAAAGGAGAAGTCAACTATACTACTTAGCATCTACTATAAGGTAAGATATTAGTCTAGATATTAGTATATTACTAATATAATCTAGATTTCTGTTTTAAAAGCCTTATATGCTTTAGCAATTAAACACGGTGTCTTAATACTTAAAGTAGATTTAATTAATAGCTATCTAATTCCATCCTTTTATAGCTTATTTAGCTATCTAGAACGTGTTATCATAACAGTAGTCACTGCAGTATAATCTTATAGCTAATATCTTTAATCTAAAATTTAGTTAGTATCTATATTAGGATACCTAGGTCTTCTAAGTGCTTTTTAGTCTAACATAATAAAAGACTTTACTAAAGAGTTTTACTTTAGGAATTTTAATAAGGATAATGCTGAGCACCTACTTAACTAACTTTTAGATAATAATAATTCTATACTAAAAGATATTAGTGTATAGATTAAGCTGCTTAATAAGTCTAAGTAAAAGTAGATATAGAATAACAAAGTTCCAGGTATTAGTTAGTATTAGTCTATTTAACTATAAATATATTTACTCTCTTTAAGATCTAAATACTGTATTAGTAACCGTAACTTAATATTAAAACTATCTATTAATATTAGCCTGTCTTATACATATTATCTTACTCTTTTTTTACTTTAATCTCTAAAAGTTAAAGGTATTTATAAATAGCACACCCTAGAGAGTCTTACAGCGTGAAATAGCTATATAAGTTAATCTAAAAATAAAGTTCTTCTTATCTAAAATATCTAACACTGCTTGTTTAATAGTAATATTCTGTAACTTATAAATAGTAATAGCATAAGCTGCTATTAAAGGGAACTAAGTCTATAAACATATAACTTTCCCACGCTAGAAATTCTGATAATAATAGAAAATTAGTACTACATTTTTCCCACCTGAGGTTCTGTATACTAATAGCCTATTATAGTCATTAAAAGCAATAAGTAACGCTAAAGGGGCTTCTTTTTAAGAGTTTATAGTATTACTTAATTATATAATATTATCTAATATACCTAAAGCACCGTTTACTAGGTCTTTTTCTATCTATATATTATCTATAAGCATAACCCGTAAGCTAATACTTAAAGAAAGTAATGTTTTAAGGTTTCTAGTCTCTTTTATAGTAGAATTTTTAGCCCTTATGCTCTTATAACTAGCTATAATAGCTATTATAAATTAGCTAGAATCTTATAGCTAGTAGTAGTTTAACTTCTAGACTTAAGCTTTCTTAGCGTAGATATAGATTACGTCTCAGAATAAATTAATATTATCTATAAGAAGCGTTAATTAAATCCTAGTAGTAAATAAAAGCTAGTTTTAAATTATAATTTTTTTAACGTGAAGATGACTTAATGTGTTATAAAAAGTCCCTTAATTATAGCCCTACTGTCGTATTATAACGTTGAGGATAATAGATTTCTTAAACTGCTAATATAGCTACTACCTAAACGTCTTACTTATATTCTAAAATATATAAGTATTATATAGAGGCCTTGTACTTATAGATAGAAGTTAAAAGAAATCTTCAGCTAGAACTACACTCAAGCTACTAAAGAGAAGATAATTAGATAATAGAAAAATTTTCTTACACTATAAATTAACCTAAGTAAGCATCTTTAAGCTAACTATAGATTTTTTATTTATAACTAGATACTAAACGTCCTTAAACGTAGCCTAAAGAGCCTAGATAGCTTATAATAATAACTTAGTAAACTTTATATCCTTAATTAGAATATAAAATAGTGTATTTAGTATCTTACTAGAAATATTATAAGCAGCACAACCTATAAGTGCTGCTTAAATTATTAGAGAATAATATCTATAAGTAGTAGCTAAGTTATTAAGCTTAGTAGAAATAAATTCTATAACATGTATTTTTCTAGACTTTACTTCTCTATCTAGATTAACTAGCTACTATAAGGGGTTTTCTCTAACTAAAATTAACTAGTAGTAGTTCATAATAAGCCTATTAAATAACTTTTATTTTTTAGTAAAAGTCTTATATGTCCCTCTAGCCTAGATAGTAAGGTTAATAAAATAATTAGTCTTTTATTACTTCCAGTATATAAAAAAATTAAGGTTATAGATATTAATTTAGATAGACTAATCTATTACGTGATCTTTAGGGTGATCTCTTAAGTTTTTTCTATTAACTAAAATACCCTATATACCTAGTTAATAAGCGGCTAATTTTCTTTAAGATAAATCAAGATCTTTCTTTTCTTTATTAATATCTTTAAGGTCTGGATTATTCTCTTTAGTAGGTAGTTCTTCTTTCTTATATAAATTATCTTATAAGTAATTATAGTAGAACTTATAGTACTAATAAGCCTCCTTATATATAATAAAGATTCTATTTTTAAACGAAAGAATTTTACTTATTTCCTGAAATAGATAATAGAATATAAGTTTAACACGAGCAAACTGCGCTAGGTTATAGTTGAAATAATATTAGAATATAAAATTTAAAATCCTTAGCTTAGCCCAAGGCCTCTCCTTTATATCACTAGTATAGTTATATTTAAAAAGAAAATTATAGAAAGAAAGATTATACAGATTAGGATAATCTTTATACTTTTAAAAAAAACTCTTACTATAATAAAGAGTTTTATTATCTTTACTACCTTCTTTTTTAAAATAGTATATATTTAGCTAGTCCTTCTCTAGCCGACAATTAACATTAAGTACCTAACAAGAGTAATAAACTAATAGTAGATTAAAAAGAAAATAGAAAACTTCTTAAGTTAACCAGTCCTACTTACTAATAAGCTTATTTATTATTTTTATAACGAAAGAGTGTAGCGGCCTTTCAGAATTAAGTTTAGGTAAAATCCTAGTAATTATAGTTTTATAGTTCTTAAAGAGCTTTTCCTACTTAGCGGTATACTTCCTACTATATACTATTACACTAGCAGTACTAGTATATAATTAAATATCAATATTAGCCAGCCATCCCATTAGGAGTATATAATAATATAGATTTAATTAAGAGTAATTACGTGTAGGGTAAAACTGATAATACAACTTACCTTTATCACGGTAAATAGTAAGGAATTTGGTAAATAGCTAGAAAATAAAAAATCAGTACTTAAGCTACTTTATCTTCTTATTAAACTTTAAGTAATACTCTATTATATAATAGTAAATTTAAATCCTAGTCAAGATTAAGGACAATTACTTAAATTCCTAGGTTATATTAGAATAGATAAGTAAAAGAGGCGAGCCTTTATCAGCAATACCTTAAAGCTAGAGTTAAGAATATATAGTAAAAATATATACTTCTTAAAACCTCGTAAATTTAGCTAAAGCCTTGTGGTTATCTTTATTAAAGAGCTCCTTATCAGGATTTAGCGCGTCTTTATAATAATATATACTATAATTATAAATACTGCCACGGCTCTACTACTTAAAACGATTTTAACTATTAATAATACTAAACTTAGGGGTGAGTACTTCATCCTTGAAAGCTTAAAAACAACAGTAAAAGTAATAGGCGATAATATAGGGATTATCCTGAATATTATTACGTGTAATCTTAATCCTAGCAGCAGGGGTAACGTTCTTTTACTTATTATATTAAGATAGATATTATATTAGGTTATTTTAATAGTAATTAGCTATAGAGAAAGTAATAAATAAACTTAGACTCCTTAGCTACCATACCTAGAAAGGTATTAGTCTTAGTATTAGTCCCAGTATTAGTCCCAGTATTAGTCCTAGTATTAGTTCTAGTAAATAGCGAAATGGAATTATATACTATAGCTTTAAGATTTTTACTCTTACTTATCTAAAAAGGGCGCGTCCTACGGAGGGCTCTAGTAAAACATATAATTAAGTTTAGTATAATTATAAACTAGAAACTGTCATTCTTAAAAGCACTCTAAAGCTTATTAATAAAGATGTCTTTATTATCAGACATCCTTAATATAAAAAATCTAGACTTTAAGTTTACTTGCTTTCTTATAATCGTATTAAACGCTATGTAATAAAAGCATAGATATTATACTATACGGCTATCCTTATATAGTAATATGTATTTAACATAAAATTTATAGTTAATATATTATTAATAAGGCTTTGTATACTCCTTTGTATTTATAGAAAAGTATATTGGAAAAGCCCTACTTAGTAACACCTTACTATAATTAAACTCTAATAAAGGGGTATATTAGATAGATGCTATAGAGAGTAAGACTAGAGCTCTAATCTAATACTATAGAATCTCTAACTCCTATATATTAGAAACTAGATTTAGGACTGCAGTAATTTAAAGAGCAGGATTATTCTTACTATTATCCTTACTACTATTCTTATTATTATTTCTATTATTATCTTTACTATTGTCCTTATAGGGCATATCTGTATTAATGTTTAAACCTTTAGTAGCCTAATTATAGGCAAGACCTCCTTACATAGTATTTATAAACTATTTTTATTAAGCAGACGTAGAAGATACTTTGTTTATTTTAATAGTAGATAAATTACTATTAATATAATTATTATTAGGGAGAGCGCTTAAGGCTTTATTATTAATAGTAATATCTTTATAGTTATTATAATTTTGCTGTAAGAAGTATAGCTAACGCTAAACTACCCAACGCTATACATAATAGTTATTCTGAAACTATTAGTTAATATATTCATAATTATTACCAGAAGAATAGAGTAGCTTAAGGAGTATAATATCAAGATCTTAAAATAAAAGAAATAACGAACTAAAAATCTTTCTAATGTTATATAAAAAGTGGTAAATATGCCCTATATATTTATATTAAGTACTTTAATGTTAGTGAACTTTTATAAAGATATACACTCAAGTAATTAGCATCTTCTCTATAGTGGAAAGTTTCGGAAGCTTTTTAGGCTATAAGCTAGAGTCTATCTTATTATCATAGCTAAATAGAGATATGAAATTAGGATCTTGAGAACTATCTTTAAGTCTTAAGTGCTTAGCCTTATCTTTACGGCAAATAGAACACTTTTTATTTATAAGCTTTATATTAAACCAGCGTTCATTGCAAGTACTATAGGTCTCTATTATAGGCTTATTAAGGCGGGTGTAAAACCTCTTAATTAGTTATTAATCTATAAAGCTAAAAGTAAAGTTATTTAAGAAGATATTACTTAAAAAATCTATAATAGAATTAGGTAGCAGCAGGTTATAAGATGAACCTATATCAGAAAGTATAGATAAAGTAGAAAAAGAAAACTTATTAAGTATAGTATTATAGGATGTGAATGTTAACTATAAAGGCTAATTTAGCTTAGTATCTTAGAATATAGATATTAAGTCTAAAGACTGATTTAGCTCTATATCCTAGAATAGAAAGGTTAATTAAAAAGACTAATTTAGCTCCTCCTAGCGTTTTATTAAAGATAAGATAGATAGTATAGATAATACTTTATTACCTACCTAATACTTAATATAGTATTGCCTTTAAACCTTAGTTTAAGTATAGTAAGCGTTAGCTTAAGCTAGTGCATTATTACTATTTAATTTACTTAGTAAATAACGAGAAGGACTGCGCTACCGTCATAGAAGTAAAGCACTATATAATATAGTTAAAAAACTATATAGTATAAGAGACGGAGCTAGGGGCGTATAATATTATATAGATATAACTACGTTTAGTAAAAGGCATTATATAGATATAACTACTTATAACAAGAGTATAAAATAGCAGGAAGTAGAAGATAAGAATAATACAGCTTTATACTTATATTATATATGTAATTAGCTATAAAGACCTTAATAAATATAAATATATATATATATTATATATTAATATTCCTACAGCGTAAGCACGTAGCTTTTTAAATACTATAAATTATTTTATTAGTAGCAGCATCTTTAGGGTTACCACACTAGTTATAAAGAGGAAACAAATCTATTAGGAAAGTATTAAACATAAAAGAAATTACGTAAAAGAGGTATTAGTTAAGGCGTTAAAGTATTAGTCATATAAGAATTTTTAGTAAACTTTAGTATTCCTCTAGTGCGGAATAACTAGAACCTAATTATATAAAGTCATTTTTTCTAACCAACCAGAATATAAGAAACCTTAGTACTATCTTAGCGGACTTCTGAACTAAAAACTCCCCTATTTAAATAGAAGAAAGCTTCACTACGCTCAGCAATAATAATATTTAGAATAATTCTTATATTATTACTTATTACTTTTACTATTATTTTTAAGCTTTTAAGGATGAGGTGCTTATCTCTAAATTTAATATTATTAATAGTTAAAATTATTTTAAATAGTAAAGTTATAATAGTATTTATAATTATAGTATATACTACTATAGAAACGCGCTAGATCCTAATAAAAAGCTTTTTAATAAAAATAACTATAAAGCTTTTACTAAATTTACTAGGTTTTAAAGAGTATATATTTCTGCTATATATTTTTAACTTTAGCTTTAGAGTATTACTAATAAAGAGTTATTTCTTTTACTTATTTATTTTAATATAACTTAAGACTTTAAGCAGTTGTTTTTAATTTTAATTAGAATTTAAATCTATTATTATATAACAGCGTATTGCTTAAAGTTTAATGAAAAAATAAAAAAGCTTAAGTACTAATTTACTGTTTTCTAGCTATTAGCTAAATTCTTTACTATTTACTATAATAAAAATAAGTTATACTATTAATTTTACTTTATATATAACTACTTTTAATTAAATCTATATTATTATATACTTCTAATAAGATGGCTTGCTAATATTAATATTTAACTATATATAAATATAGCTAGTGTAATAGTATATAGTAAGAAATATACTACTAAGTAGAAAAAATAGTCTAAAAACTATAAAACTATAATTACTAGATTATTACTAAAATTTAATCCTAAGAGACTGCTATACTCTTTTGTTATAAAGATAATAAATTAACTTATTAGTAAATAGAACTAGTTTACTTAAGAAATTATTTATTTTCTTTTTAACTTACCTTTAGTTTATTACTTATGTTAGGTACTTAATATTAATTATTAGCAAAAAAAATCAACCAAATACGTACTATTTAGGGAAGAAAGTAGTAAAGATAATAAAATTCTTTATTATAATAAAAGTCTTTTCTAGAAGTATAATAATTATTCTAATAAATTTTTTTTTCTATAATTTTCTTTTTAAATATAACTATACTAGTAATATAAAGAAGAGGTTTTGAGCTAAGCTAAAAATATTAAACTTTATACTCTATTATTAATTTAGCTATAATTTAACATAGTTTACTTAAATTAAACTTATATTTTATTATCCATTTCAGGAAATAAAAAAGTTTTTTCGTTTTAGAATAAAATATTTACTATATATAAGAAGGCTTATTAGTATTATAAAGTTCTATTATACTTATCTATAAGATAATTCATATAATAAAGAAAAACTACTTACTAAAGAAAATAATTCTAATCTTAAAAATATTAATAAAAAAGAGAAGGATTTTAAGCTATTTTAGAGAAAATTAACTGCTTATTAATCAGGCACTTAGAATATTCTAATTAATAAAAAAACTTAAGAAATTACTTTAAAAATTATGTAATAAATTAGTTTACCTAAATTAATACATATAACCTTAATTTCTTTATATACTAGAAGTAATAAAAGACTAATTATTCTACTAACCTTATTATTTAAGTTAAAAGAATATATAAGACTTTTACTAAAAAGTAAAAATTATTTAACAGGCTTATTATAGATTATTATTAATTAATCTTAATAGAAGAAAATCTCTTACAATAATTAGTTAACTTAAATAGAAAAGTAAAGTCTAAAAAAACTTATATTATAGAATTTATTTTTATTAACTTTAATAATTTAGCTATTACTTATAGATATTCTTCTCTAATAGTTTAAGTAATACCTATAGGTTATACTACTTATAATATTTCTAATAAAATACTAAACACGTTATTTTATATTCTAATTAAGAGTATAAAGTTTACTAAGTTATTATTATAAGCTATTTAAGTTTTTTAGGCTATATTTAAGAATATTTAGTATTTAGTTATAGATAAAAAATTTATAATTAGCTTAAACATATTAGCCTAAATTAATTTACACTATAAAATTTTTTTTTGGTATTTAGTTATTTCTTTTTTAGTAGCTTAAGTATTATTTTAGTTAAAAAATTTTTTTAACTTCTACCTATAAGTATAAAGCTTTTATATAATACTTATATATTTTAAAATACAACTAAAACATTTAAATAGTAACTGTATTAGTAATTTAAAAAAACTATTATTTTTAACGTTATAATATAATAATAGAGTTATAATTAAAAGACTTTTTATAACATGCTAGGCTATCTTTATATTAAAAAAAAAAATATTTAAAACTAGTTTTTATTTACTACTAGGATTTAATCTATACTTTTTATAAATAATATTAATTTATTCTAAAACGTAATCTATATATATACTAAAAAAGGCTAAGTTTAAGAGTTAAATTATTATAAGCTATAAAATTTTAGTTAGCTTATAATAATTATTATAGCTAGCTATAAGAGTGTAGAAACTAAAAAGACTATTATAAAAAAAACTAGAAATCTTAAAGCCTTATTTTTTTTAAGTATTAGCTTATAGGTTATACTTATAAATAATATATAAATAAATAAAAACCTAGTAAACAGCGCTCTAGGTGTATTAAATAATATTATATAATTAAATAATATTATAAACTTTTTAAAAGAAAGCCTCTTTAGTATTACTTATTATTTTTAATAACTATAATAGACTATTACTATATAGAACCTTAGGTAAGAAAAATATAGTACTAATTTTTTATTATTATTAGAATTTTTAGCGTGGAAAGGTGGTATGTTTATAAACTTAATTTTCTTTAATAATAGCTTATACTATTACTATTTATAAATCTTAAAAAATTATTATTAAGCAGGTAGTGTTAAGTATTTTAAATAAAAAAAATATTTTTAAATTAAATTATATAGCTATTTCACGCTGTAAGATTTTCTAGAGTGTGTTATTTATAAATGCTTTTAACTTTTAAAAGTTAAGATAAAAAAAAATAACATAACATATATAAGATAGGCTAATATTAATAGATGATTTTAATATTAAGTTATAGCTACTAATATAGTGTTTAGACCTTAAAAAAGTAAATATATATATAGTCTAGTAGACTAATATTAATTAATATTTAAGAAAATGCTATTTTATATTTACTTTTATTTAAAACCATTAAGTAGTTTAATTTACGCACTAATATCTTTTAGTATAGAATTATTATTATTAGAAAGTTAATTAAGTACTTAGTATTATTCTTATTAAAATTCTTAAAGTAAAACTTTTTAGTGAAATTTCTAATTATTTTAGACTAAAAAGCACTAGAAAGAGCTAGGTATTTTAATATAAATATTAACTAAATTTTAGACTTAAGATAATAGTTATAAGATTATACTGTAGTAACTATTACTATAATAATATATTCTAAATAGCTAAATAAATTATAGAAAAGTGGAATTAAATAGCTACTAATTAAATTTATTTTAAATATTAAAGTATTATATTTAATAGCTAGAGCATATAAAGCCTTTAAAACTAGAATCTAAATTTAATTAGTAATATATTAATACCTAAACTAATATTTTACTCTATAGTAGATGCTAAGTAGTATAGTTAACTTTTTTTTAATAGAAATATTTTTAAAGTTTACGCTTTTTTATGCTTAATTAACTTAGTTAAAATATTTAGCTTACATTATTATTATTAGATATTTCTAAACGGGTATTAGTCTTAGTATTAGTTTAAAATAAAAAAATACCAACCTTAAATTATAATATACTTATAAGCTTTATTATATATTTAAAGTCTATTTAAGAATAAAACTATTTTAATTTCTTAATAGTGTTTTTTAATATTATACTCTAAAAGTTTTATATTATATACTACTATACTATAGAATTTACTATAACTAAATTCTTAAGTACTTAAAGTTATTTTTTATGTTAATATTTAGCTTTATTTTATTATTATTACTTACCTCATTATTACTAAGGATATATAATTAAGTAGAATAGTTTTTATTAAGGTTATATAGTTTTACTTTCTAGGTCTAATAAATACTATCTTTAAACCTACTAATATTAGTTACTAATATTAAGACTAATATCTTATTTACTTATAGGTTTTTAATAGCTTTAGTTTTTACCTTTTCTTTTAGATTTTTAGTTATAATCTTTTTTTTTCTTTTTAGTAGTGTTAATTTTAGTTGTATAATCCTTTACATATTTTATTTAATATTTTAAAATAAATTTATTTATTGTGTTTTTATTACGTGCTAATACTAGCTCTTTATTTTCTAAAATATTATTTTTATTCCTTTCTTTAGCAGTATGTGCGTTATTTGAATATTTATTATCTTATTTTTAGTATTTATTTAATAACGTTATAAAGGCAAGTTTTATAGCATATTTTAAAAATAGAATAAATAGTTAGTAAATAAAATATCCCTAAATAAATATATTAGTCTAGGTATTAGTTTTACAAGAGGTAGGAACTTATAAAAATTATTTTAATAAAATTAGTATATATTAGTATTAGTAAGATAGTAGAATAAAATTTAATAAATAAATAGTTTATATACTAAATAACTAATTAAGTCACGCTTTATTAAAATTTTCTTTTTTACTTTACTTTTACTTTTACCTTTTCTTTTATTTTTACTTTCTGTGTTTTTAATTCTAATGCTTTCTAACTTTTTAATATTTACTTTAATACTT
This sequence comes from Zopfia rhizophila CBS 207.26, assembly GCA_010093925.1. Lineage (NCBI taxonomy): Eukaryota > Fungi > Ascomycota > Dothideomycetes > Zopfiaceae > Zopfia > Zopfia rhizophila. Next base: position 259,813 of record ML994647.1, read on the forward strand.
ATTTTTACTATTAATTATTTTATTATAACTAATATCTATCTAATATTTTAATTATAGCCTGCACGAAATAAATTACATATAAAAATTATAAAAAGCTTTATAAAAACCTTTCTAATAAAATAGTACACAAGACTATTACTTTTATAAATTAGTTATTAGTATTAGTTTAGGTATTAGTTAATTATAACTAATATTTTATAGTTCTTTAGCCTTAAACCTGCTCTAAACAGTTTCTAGTATTTTTAACTAATAATAAATTTTAAGTTCTATTATCTTTATATTTTAATTCTTTTAGTAATAATTACAGATGCAAGGTAAGTAATATTTTTTTTCTAATTCTTTTAGTTTTACTTTTAGTATTTTTAAAGAAAATATAATTTTAAAGTTAAGTTAATAATTTATAGCTACTATATTCTATGAGATTAAATATTATTAGTATTACTAAAGATACTTTTTAAGGCGTTTTCTATTCTAGTAACTAGTTTATAAAATTACTAGAAACTTTAATAATAATCTCTAGCTTTAGACTACAACTCTTAATACTTTTTAAGAAGCTATAAAGGCCTTCTTAGTTAATATTTTTAAAAATAAGTGTTTTTAGGTATTAGTTCTAGTATTAGTTTTAATATTAGTTTAATTAGTTTTAGCTATTAATTTATTTGCTATCTACATTAAATAAGTTATAATTTAAGCTAAAGATTTTTATTACTTATTTTAAATTATCTACTACTTATCTAGTTATATTAATTTTATTAACTAGATAGATTTAGCTTAAGTTACTAGAGCCGGCTATATTCAGTAAAGGCTAATTTTTAGAAAATAAATCTAAATATAGTTTTTAGCTTTAATTTAAGGTTAGGTATAAAAATTTTTAATAGAAGTTTTAGTTTACTTTACTTTAAATTCTTAAGAATATTAATTAGATAACTTTTTTAAAATGGATTTAGTAACTACTCTAAGTTTTAAGATAATTAAGAATTTATAATATAGCTCTACTATGTATATCTTTAAGTAACTTAAAATTCTAATATATAGTATACTTTACTACGCTCAGCTTTATAATATTTATATTAGCTTTAGTATTTTAATACTTTCTTAGTTTAAAAAAAAGATTTAGTACTAAAAAAAATAATTAATTAATATATAAAATACTTTTAACTTTTTTTAGTAAACTTTATTTAATATATATTACTATTATAAAAAGTAAAACTAAGACTTAATTATTTATAGTAAACTTAAAAAGTTACTAAAATAGTAAAGTAGTAAAAAATAGTTTAAAAATACTATAAGTTTATAAAAAACTTTATAAACTAATATAAATAAAAATAGTATTTATAATATTAAAAAATAGTATTTTTAAAACTAAACTTATGAAATAATAGTTTAAAAAAAATTGTATTTAAAAGTTAGTAGTATAAGCTAAAACTATAACTACTTTTTTTTAAAAATTCTTAATTTTTTTTTTACTACAAACTAAAAATAAAATAACATAAAACTATAAAAAGAAAGTAAATATTTTATAAAAGTAGTTTTTTTAGGTAAAGTTAAATATAAACCTTTTAAATTCTATAAAATTTATATACTTTTTATAAATTAAAGTGTTTTAAAAAAATTTTACTAAAAATTTTTAAAAAAGTAATAGTTAAATAGTAAGTACTTAGTACTTTAAACTATAATAGTATTTAAATAACTTATTAAAAACTATAAGCTTTTTTTATATAACTATAATAAAAATTACTTAAATATACTAAAATTTAGTATACTATTTATAAAGATTTAAAATTACTTATACAGTAATATTATAAAAGCTTAAAAAAAGTATTATAAAAGTATTATATATAAAAGATTAAAAACTAAGAAAAAAGTATTAATTAATTACTATGTATAGTACTAAGTAATAATTTAAGATATTACATAAAAAAATAGATTATAAATAAAGTATTTAAGTAAAAGTTTGTGTACTAGTATAAAGCTAATATATAAACACATAATATAATAAAAAAGTTTATAAAAAAGTTTGTTAAAAGGCTTGTATAAAGTGTTATAAATTATTATTATAATAATACTTTTTTTTTAAATTTAAACTCTTATAATAAGTATTTATATTAAGTTTTAAATAATAAATTAGTTTAAATTCTAAAAGTAGAATTTTTTATAGTAGTTGTATTTTAAAGATTATTTATAAATTACTATATTAGATTATTATACCTAATTTATTTAATAAAGTATTTATAGTATTTTTATTTATAATTAAAGTGTAGCTTTTTAATTTACTTAACGTAGTATTTAGTATTACTATTAATTTTAATAGATTTTAGTAGTAAGTTTTACTAATTTAAAAAGTATTTAAATTTAGGTACAACTAGCTAAAGTAAAGATATATAAAAAACTAGGTATATACTTAAGAATTTAGAAAGTTTAAGTTAGTATGTATATAAAAAAACTACTTTAGAAATATAGCATTTTTTTTTTTTTTAGGTTTTTAAGTCTAGCTTTTTAGATAATTATTTAGTTTTAATATTTTATATATTAAGCTAAACTATGTCTTTTATTTAGTAGTTAAGTATATATAATTATTTTTAATTCACAAATTTTTTTAAAAAGCCTAAGCTTAAATTATTATTTTTTAAACTAGCTATTAAATATTAGCTATTTTCTTTACTATATAGTTAGCTTTTAAAACTTATAACACCTAGTAAAACTATTTTTAAGTTTTTTTAAAAGTTTAAAATCTATTTAAAAGTAATAACTTATATTAGCTAAAAATAGTAAAACTTTTATAAATTTAAATATAGTATTATTAGCTTTAAACTATACTAAAAAAAGTTAGTTTATTTAGTTATTTTATTAATAGTTTATATATGTACACAAAACTTATTTTATTATACTATTAAGTTTTTCTATTTAGCTATTAGTTTTTAAGTAGTATACAAAAAATAGTTAGAGTTTAATTTATAATTATTTATAAAGTTTATTATAAAAAGTAAAAACAAATTATATTTTTTTAGTTTAATATAATTATTTTTAGAAAGCTATAATTTATTTATATATACTAGTAAAAAAAGTAAGCTACATTTATAATAGTTATATTAATATAAGAAATTAAGTATTAATATTTTATAAAGTAGTTTACTATAATTATAATATTAGTATAAATTTTATATTTTAGGAAATTAGTAATAAAGTCTATAAAAATATATTTCTATTTTTTTTTTAAGAAATAAATAAAGGCTTTAAAAAGCTATAATACTTTTTATAAAAAGTTTTAAATTTTTAACAAGTGTAATAGTAGAAAATATATTAGTATATTATTTTAAATATTTAAAGCTAGTAGTATTTATATTATAAAATTTTAAAAGTCTTTTTACAACTAAAGTAGTTATTAATAAAAGAATTATATATAATTAAAAAATCTTAATTTTAAGTTTATTATTTAGTATTATTAATTAGTTATAATGTATTTTATAGAAAAATAGCTTATTTACGTAACTAGCTTATTTTAAAACTTACTAAAAAATTAAGAATTTGCACTATAATATCTTAATAACTATATAATAATAAATTCTAAAAATTTAATAGCTTATTAATAGTACCTATAAATAGAAACCTATGAAATTTTTAGAGGCTAGAAATTAATCATTATTAAAATATTTAAGGAAAAGTAAATTTAAGAGCTAAAATACTACTATCTTAATAATAATTAATTTCTAACTTCTAAAAATTTCATAGGTCTCTATTTCTAAGCACTATTAATAAGCTATGAAATTTTTAGAATTTATTATCATATAGCTATTAAGATATTAAGGTGTAAATTTTTGATTTTTTAGTAAGTTTTAAAATAGGCTAGTTACCTAAGCAAGCCGGTCTTCTATAAAATATATTAATAATATAACTAACTTTTTTAGTTTTTATTCTTACTTAAAAAAGCTTTTTAAAGTATTAAATTCTATTTTATTTTAGTAATAGAATTTTCTAAATAAACTTATTATTAAAGTACTTATTACTAATAATTTATTAAATAAACTTATTTAATTTAGTTAAATTTAATTCTAGTATTTTATTAAATAATTTAAAGTAAAAAAGTATTTATTATTAAGCTTTATAAGCTTAGTTTTTAAACTAAAGTATTTTATATATAATAAATAAAAGTATTTAGTTTTTTACTTTACTTCCTAAACTAGTACATAATTATAAAGTTAAATTAAAATAAGTATTTAGTTTAATAAACTTATTAATAGTTTAACTATTTTATAATAGTAAAGTACTATAAATTTATATAGTTACTTAATACTTAAATTAGAAAAGTAGTACTTTTTAGCTTAAGTTTCTATTATTTAAAATAATATATAATAGTTAATAACTTTTTATTATAAATTTTATAGTTACTTTTAGTAAAACTTAACCTTTTTAAAAAATAAGTAATAAGTTTTAGTTTACTTAGTTTTTTTTTTTTGAAAAGTACTTTAGTAGTTACGTAGTTTAAAAAATTAGCTTTTATAATAATTAGTAACTTTAAATTAAAGTATTAAAAACTAAAGTAGTTATAAATATATACTTTAGGAATTTAAATACTTTTTAGTAAATATTATTAAATGTAAATTAAGTATTCTTTTTAGTTAGAGCTGTAAATAAAAATATAATATAAAAAAAGTTATTAATAAATTATTAATAGAAATTAGTAAATTCTAAACACATTTTTATATTTTTAAGAAATTTTTAGTTAAAAATATTTTTTACTTTAATTGAATTTATATTAAGTTTTTTTATTAAAATTACATACTTAAAATAAGTAACTTATTTTTAATAAAACTTATATTTATTAATATTAAGCTGGAAACTAGCTTTTTTTTAAAGCTTTCAAACCCTATTTTATATATTATTTTATATGTATATAAAAAATTACTATAAATTAAAATATTATTAAAATAAACGATATAAAACATATTAAAAAATAGTTAAAAAATATTATTTATATAGTATTAAAACGTGCTTAGTATGTTAGCTAGTTTAAAGAATATAATAAAATATTTAAATTAGCTATATTAAGTTTAAAAAATAGTTAACAATTTTTTTTACTACATAAAAATAATTAAAAGCTAAAATAATATTTAATTTTATAACGTACTTTACTTTACTAAAGTAAAATAAAGTTTCTTAAATTAATAAAATAAAATAGTAGATTTTAATAGTATAGTATTTCAAACTTAATAGTTTATATAAAATTAAAAACTTTTATTAAGTTTTTTTATAAAGATAACTAGTATAGCTATAAAAAATATACTTACTTTAAAAAAATTTTAGTAAGATAGTTGTTAAAATACTTTTTAAAAACTTTTAATTTATATTAAAAAGATTTATAAAAAGATTTAAATTTAGGCTATTTTTTTTTTAAAAAAAAAAAAAAAAATTTTTAGTTATATAAATAATGTTTAAGTAGTTTATTAGTTTTTTTATATAAAAATATTTTAAAAATATTATAGCAATTTTTTAGATCTTTAGTTGCTAAATTTATATAAGTTTTAAAAACTAAAGTCTTATTAATATTAGCTATTAAAATAGTAAAGATTTTGTGTTTATATTTCTAAACCATTTATATAAAAGAGGCTGCTTTAATTAGGTAAATATTTATTATTATAAATATACTCTAAAGCATAGTATAAAAAAATAACCCTATATAAAATTATATAATAGCACGATATTATATAACCACTATTAGTTAGTAAATAAAAAGATATATTTACCTACTTTTATAGCTAAAGAATATTATTTAATAAATACTTTATTTAATTTTAAGACTTAAAAGTTTTGTGCCTTGCTTTTACAATAATTAATAGCTAAAAAACTTTTTTTAAAACTAGAATCTTTTAATTTACTAGAATCTTATATATAGTTAAAACTTTTAAACTTGCTAGTAATATATCTTTATATTATTTAAAGTCTATTATTTAAGTCTACTACTTTTAAATAAACGTACTTATAATCTATGCTAGTTTTATTAAATTAGTTATACTAAGTACTAATATAAATTTAATTACACTATATACTTTTAAAGTTTCTATTAATTTTTTTAAAAGTTTTTATTTAAGTTATTTTAAGTTCTTTATTTTTAAAACATGCTAGAACCTACTCTACTATTAGAATCTTTTAATTTATAAGAATATTATTTTTAACTAATACTTTTATACTTACTAGTAACATAATTTACACTTTTTAAGTATATAAGTTATTTATTTTAAAGGTAGTTTATATCTTTTAAATTAGTATAAGTAAACTTATAAATTAGAATTAATAGCTTATATAATAAGTATAGGTAATATTTCTAAGCTTATTTTACTAAGTAGCTACTAAATATATAGTAATATTTTATTAAAACACTAATAACTAACTATATACTTTAAATGTAATTACTTTTATATAATTAAAAGTTTTTTAAATAGAATAGTGTTTTATTATATACTAGTATTTTTATATAAATAGTACTTATAATCTTAACAAGTTTACCTTAACTAAAGGCTTAAAAAAAGAATAGTTTGCTTAATTTAAAACTTAAATAAATATTCTTTTAGTAAGATTTTTTTACAAGAACGTAAAAATTTTCTTAAAGAGTAGAAATATATTATAAATATACTCTAAAATATAATATAAAAAAATAACTTTATATAAAATTATGTAATAGCATAGTATTATATAATTACTATTAATTAGTAAATAAAAGAATATACTCGCCTACTTTTATAGCTAGAAAATATTATTTAATAAATACTTTATTTAACTTTAAGACTTAAAAGCTTTGTGTCTTGCTTTTATAACATTTATACTTAATTTAAGTTTCTTATAAAGTTTTTTTAGTAAAGCTTTTACTAAAAAGTTTTTAAAGTCTTACAAGAAAAACTTTTTTATAAGATTTTTATTTAATTTAGTATTAAATTTAAGTACGTGTTTAAGTGTAAATTTAGACTCTAAATAAAAGTTTTCTAAAAAATAGTTTACTAAAAAAGTCTTTAAGTATTTAAGTTTTATAACTAGTAGTTTATTTTAGTTAACTAGTAGTTATATTAAAATTAAGTAGTTAATAATAACTTTAAAAAAATAAGTTTAAGTACACTATATATAAATAGTATTAAAGTAAAGGCTTTTTAATAAAAAGTTTATTAAAAGTTTTTTTAAGTAAGTAGTATATTTTTTTAAGTAAGTTAGAAATTAAAATAAGTATAAGTAATAAGCCTAATATTAAAAAGTATTAAAAAGTAACTTTTATAAACTATAGTTAAAGTTAACTTTATACTTTTTTATTTATAGATAACTAATATAATTTATACTAATAACTTTAGTATTAATTAAAGTAGTAATAAAATAGAAAAGGTTATTTTATTAAATAGTATATAAAATATTTACTTAATAGTTCTAAAAATTAGTTATGAAGTAAAAAGTTTATAGGTTAATAAAAATTTAGTATTAAAAACATTTTAAAAGTAACTTAATTCTAAAATAAAGCTTTTAGTAAGCTAGTTTAAAAGGTTTAAAAAAGTTTTTATTTATAAAAAAATTTAAATTTAAAAAAAAAAGTAGGTTAATTATTAGAACTTAAATAAGCTTATAAATTAAAGTTCTAGTAAAAAAATAAAGTAGTTTTAAAAAATATAATTATATTTATTATACTTAAAGTATTAACTATTATACTTTTATGCCTTCTATTTAGTTAATTTAAAAAAAGTATAGTTAAAAGTATTAATTTTTATAGTATTAAAGTCTTATTATAATATAAGTTATAAGTTATAATAGTATAGTATAAAAGAGTACTAAAAGTTATTATTATATAAAAATATTAAGTTAGTATAGTTATTTAATATATTAAGAATTTTAATACTTATTATTTAATAATTTTTTTTAACTATATAATTAAACTAATTTTATTTTATTTAGTATTAGTAGCTAGTTTATAAAATTTAGTAAAATAAGTAGTAAAACTTTTTTACTTTTAGTAAAATAAATTAAGTTTACTTAAAGTAGTAAGTTTTTTATTTAAGTCTTTATATATAGCTAGTAGAAAAATAATTAATTACTTTACTATATATATATTCTAATTTATAAATTAGTTTATAAGTGTTACTAAGTTTTTTTTTAGTTTTAAGTATACATATAAAAGCTAAAAGTATTTAATAACATATTAGTTAGTATTACCTTTAAGTTTATAGTAGAAATTTTTATTAAAAATAAATAAGTTTTTTTATTTTCTAGTAAATATTAGAAAGCTAAGTAGATAATTAAATTTTATTATTACTAATAGAGTAGTAGAACTTAGTATAAAAATTAACTTTACTTACTTTACTATAATTTAAAAAACTTAAAAATAAACACTAGTTATAGTTATAAGTAAAGTTAGAATTATAGAACTTAAACTATTTTTAAAAAAACTAGTTATATTTATGTTACAAGTTGCTAACTTACTGACGTAAATTATACTAGTAATAAGCTATCTAACTACTTATATAATACTTGGTAGTTCTCTTACTTCCAGATCGAATAGCTTATTAGACTTAGTAGAAGTTAATTAACTTAGTAGAAAGTAGGTAGAAAATAATATAGTAAGTTAAAATTTAACAGGATAGTATTAAACTATTTCACTTAAGGTGTGAATCTTAATTTTAAAGTAACTATAAAGAATTAAAAGTAATCGTGAACCGTTTGATGCCTCATACTTATAGTAGATCCTTCGTGCGTACATTGTATACCTGTCGGCAGTATATTAGATACTGCCAGAGCTGTTAGAGATGTCAGAGCCTCTGACACTTCTGGCATCTCTGCCTGCCAAGCCCTGTTTCGTCACGTGAGCTACTGCTCCCAATCTGTTGGCATAGTTCCGTATTTCTGTCCTCGCTTCTTGGCTCGTGCCTTGGCCTATGCCAATGTGTCTTATGCCTGCTTACAGTTCTTCCTTTCCAGCTCGAACATACGTTTCCATTTAAGAGCTTTATTGGCTGTCGTTGCTAATTCCTTCAGCTCTTCAGGTGTAGTTACCTTCTTGTTACTGTCCGTAACACTATCCCCCTCTTCTAAGTCTTCGTCTTGGAAGATAGTTTCTCCCTTCTATAAGCAGTATAAAGGCAGCAGGTCCTCTGCTCTATGTTCTAGACTGTAAGACCCTTAACTTCCTTTTCTTCCTGCCTAGCCTCCCTACGATGACATGTCCTGAGTCGTCTCTAATACGTGCTTACCGTTTAGCTTCTCGGATCCGCAACAAACCCCGTCACATGCCGACACCTTACTTGAATTGTTCCTGCTGAGGCGATGATTGCCTTGTAAATCTGAGCTCTAGTCATTACTCGGCCTGTAACGATCGTAACGTAAAATGCGACTTGATTGTTTCCCAACCTGAGTAGGATCGTCTTAATCGTGATAAGGAAAAACTCTGTCGTTAGTTTGAAAAAGCTAAGGAAGAGGCCCTAGAGGCTCGTTCCCGAGCCCTCCGGCTTCGTCACGAACTGGCGAAATTGGATTCTAAGGAGAAAGAGATGTTTGATTGAGAGATGGCCTCAATTCGTGAGGTTCAAGCTCTTAAAGAGGTAGAAGCTTGTTCTTGGGGTCAAGAAACTCACACACCGTAATCCGCAGTACCGGCTTCTTCCTAACCTGCTTCACTTTCCCTTTCCTTTAGTTTGGATTGGAACGCACTCTAGTCGTCCTTTTCTTGGGATACGGCCCTTGTTGGTTCGTCTGATGATACTGGTCAATTAGCTCTAAACTATTCTTTAGGTTCCTGATTGGCTCCCACGTATCATTTTCAGGTTCGTAATTCTTTCACCTAACCAAATACTTCCACTGACGCCTAAACTGCTGGTAGTCTAGAATCTGTTAGACTTCATACTCGGTAGTGTCTTTCTTAAGTTTGAGTTTTGTCTACAGTTTAGCGTTCTGTGGTGCTGGTTCTAATCTTGAAACATAAAAAACTAGGTGAATCCGCGTGTCTTTAGGTAGTTGTAGTTCGTAATTTACAGGTCCCGTTTGTCTTTTAACCTTAAATAGTCCCAATTTGATGTGATCCAGTTTTTTTAATGGTCTTTTTATTTCTAAATTTTTTTCATAATAGGAAAACCTTATCCCCTTCTCTAAAGGTTAGTCCCTTAACCTTAGATTTATCTTTCTGTTGCTTACTAAGGGCTCCTTTCTAGGTAATTCATCCTACTATTTCTTAGTAAAGTTATTATAACTTGTCAACCTTTATTCTCACTAATTCTGATATCTTGTCTAGAATCCGTGGTTCTTGATAAGCCGTAGACTCATAACTATAATTCACATAGAATAGTGATTTTCCTGTAGTTAATGACTTTATAGAGTTATATGCAAACTCAGCTATTAGTAGTAAGTTAATCTAATTATTTTATTATTCGTTAACGTATATTCGTAGATATTGTTCTAATATTTAATTTATTCGTTTCGTTTATCCCTCTGTTTGTAGATAAAATGCTGTTAAGAGACAGTGTTCAGCCCCTAGCTTCTCTATAAACATTTTCTAGAATATTAATATAAATAATTTGTCTCTATCTGTGATAAATTCTCATAGCAATCTATATCATGCTATTAGTAACTTAATAAGTATAGTTACTAATTTATCTACTTTAACCTCTATATGCGTTGGTTTAAAGTATGTGTACTTAATTAATTAGTCTACTATAACTAATATCATATTATACTATTAACCTTAAAAGGTGATTATTATTAGTATTTCTATAATAAAGTCTATTATAACTAATTCCTACGGTAGGTCTAGTAAAGGAATTAATTATATAAGTCCGTATTCCTTATATCTTAATGCTTTATTCTTTTTGTATTTAATACATTCTAAAAGAATATCTCTAACCTTTTTTTATATTCCTGGAATTTAGAAATGTCTGTTGATTTATTCTACTGTCTTTTTAACTTCTTAATATCCGTATATTTTAGCTAAGTGTTAATTTTTAATAAGCTTAGTTTATAATACGTTTAGTATATAGATTATTCCTTAGTCTAAATTCTAGTATAGTTATCTATTATTAAATTTTCTTATTCGCTTTTCCTAGGTGCTTTTAATAATAACTACTGTTTTAATATCTATTTATAAGCTTCCTAGGGATCCGTCTGGTCTTTATTTAAGTATTATATTATAAATCTCTAGTATATCTCTTATATAATCCGCTTATTAACTAAGTGCGTTAGCTACTGTATTTTCTTTTTCTAACTTATAAAGTATTTAAAAGTTAAATATAGAGACTAGTTTTTATTATCTAACTTATTATTAATTCAGCTTCTTTGTCGTTATAAATACTGTTAGATTTTTATAGTTTAAATATATAACAATCTAATACTTAGCTCCTTCCAAGTAGTATTTCTATTTTTTAAATACTTAAACTATTACTAGTAATTTCTTATTATAGATGTCATAGTTTAACTTGGTAGTTATAAGTTTATAAGAGAGAAAGTCTATTAAATATTTACGCTTATTATTTTATACTTATAATAGGATAGCTTTTATAGCTCTGTTTAATACATCTATATATATTTCTATCTAAAGTTATAAATTAAATATCTTTAATATTAGTAGTTACTGGAATATGTTTTTTAATATTATAAACGCGTTTTCCTTATACTATTCCTACTTAAATTATTAATCTTTCTTAAGTAATTCTGTTAAGGGTGCTGTGATTTTTAAGTAGTTCTTAATAAATTATTAACAGAAACCTATAAATCCAAGGAAAAAATAAACTTTTTTTATATTTATTAGTGTAGGCTAAGATAGAATATCTTTAACTTTATCTAGGTTAACTACTATTCTATTTTAAGATACTAAGTATCTTAAGAATCTAACTTCCGTTCTATGGAATATATATTTCTCTGTCTAGATATATAGCTTATGTTCCTTAAGCTTTTATAATATCTTCTTAGTATACTTAATATATTCTTCTAGTATTCTATTTATGTATACAAGTACGTTATTAAGATATGCTATTATAAATACGTCTAGGTATTCTCTTAGTATATAATTAATAATTGTCTGGAATGTTACTGGTGCGTTTATAAGTCCTATTAGTATAACTAAGTATTTAAACAGTCTATATTTTATTTTAAATACTGTTATCTATTCATGTCCTTTAGCTATTTATATTTAATAATATCTATTCTTAATATTAAAAAGGCTAAATCATTTAGCTCCTCTGAGTTTATCTATAAGTTCTAATATTAATAGTATAGGGTAATAATTTTTGACTATAGCTTTATTAAAATATTTATAGTCAATACATAATCTTAGTTTTCTATTCTTTTTTAGTATAAAGAGTATTAGTAATGCTATCTTGCTTTAACTAGTTCATATATATCCCTTTTATTAATTTTTTTATAAGAATTTCTGTAATTCTTCCTGTTAATATATAGGTACTTAATATAATAGTCCTAGTTTTAGATTTATTTCTTTCTTAAGCGTAATTTTATAGTCCCTGTTCTAGTATTCTAATAATTAGTCTTTAGCTTTCTTAAAGAATTATTTTCTAAATTCTTCTTAGTACTTGTCTGACATAATAAATGTAGTATCATAAAGTATTATTTTCTTTATTTATATTATAGCTTTTATTTATCCATAGTCATCCTTCCTGGTTTTTATAGACTTTATTTTCTAATTAATTATTAAGTTCTATCATGCTAGCTAGTCCTATTCTAGGATAAAATTCTTATTACCTAGATTTATAATTTTAATACAGCAGTTATCTGTGTAACCTGCTGCTTTAATAATTATATTCCGTATTTCAAAATTAATTAGACCTTTTCTGAATATTATTAGATTATTATCTATACGTCTTACTTACACAGGTTTGTCTAAAACTCTAGTTAGTATCTAATATCTCTATATTTACTTATTTAATATAAGTAACTTGCTAGCTCTACTATCTATAAGCGTTAGTATCTAGTTACTATTAATATATATATTTATATATAGCTTATTTTCGTATCTTCTTAAGTTTAGTTATGTGTATATAATTAATATATTATTTCTAATCTTTAGTTTTTAGTCTTCCGGTGGCTCGGTTGTAGTTTACTGATTTTCTAGTTTTTTATCTATATCTAACTCCTAAGGGGTAGTTATTTCTTTAGTGTTTCTTTTTTAGGTCTGTGTATTAGATATTTCTAGAGTTAGTATACTTTCTTATTAAGTATTTTATATACGTTTTTAGTCTATTCTCTATAATCCTAATACTTCCATCTTAAGAAACATTCTTAATATATGAGTTTTTTATGTGAATCTGTGGCTAGCTATTCTTTTTAGTAGTATTTAGTTTAGTATTATCTATATTCTAGCTAGTATTCATCCTATAACAGCTACTTATATTTATTTGAATTTAGATTCTATACTTCGTCTTCCAAGTCCGTGTAGACTAGTTCTTATTATAAGTTAAGTTTTTTTTTATTTACTAATTATTATAATACCTTCTTTATCCTAAGTCCTTTGATATGTATTAAGTGTTTATTCTATTTATAGTCTATTCTAGTATAGTCTACTACTATACATATTTAATATTTTTTTCTTATTATTCTGTTTACAGCATTGTTGTTTTGTACCTATAGTATTAGTAGAAAGATTATTTTCTTTTTCTTATTCTAATTCTATTCTAGCTCTAGATGTCTAATAGGATAATAATAGACTACATAGTTCATAACTAGTATAGGTTCTTGTCTATAAATTTCGTTTATTTATATGGCTAATTATTATCTACTAAGTCCTCTATATTACTTATTTCCTACTAACTATAATACTTATTAGTATTTGTTTATTCTGTTTTTTAGAGTAACTTTCTAGTATTTAGTAACACAGTATTCTTCTTAATAGTATTCTGATTTATATATCTAATAGTGTTCCCAGCGTACGCGCTGTATAATTATTATAGACATAAATTCCTTACTTTCTATTATCTCTTAATTTTTTCTTTATTAGAATTTCTGATCTTTTTTCTTAAAGGGTCCTTTTTCTTACTAAATTATTTAATAAAATTAATTAGCTTCTTCTATAGAGTTAGCATAGTATTATCTAATAGCTACTCCTTATATAATAGTTATTATATTACTAGCTTATTCCGCTAGATAGTTTTTGACTTACTAATATAGTATTTTATATTCTTATTTAAGATGTATATAACTCCTACAGATCTAGCACTATTTTTTCTAAATTTATTATATAATAGTCTCTTGTGTTATTATGTTTTATGCTTACTTTATTTAAACTATAGTTATTTTAATTTACTTAATTATCTTAGTCTAAATATAAGCTTTCTTAATATCTAATTATTATTACTTATAGTCTTTAATAAAGTGTCTCTGTTTTCTGTATTTTAAGTAGACTTTTTATGTATAGCGTTTTATTTATTTCTTAGCTCACTTTCCTTACCCTTTTCTAATAAGTATTTATTTAATATTAATATCTATCTTATTATAGATTTAATTATCCTTTTTGTTTTTTTTAGGTATATAGATTATTAATCTTCCACGTACTTTTTTCTCTTACTTTTATTAGTACTAATAGTTATTAATAGTCACTACTTATTTAATGATTTTTAATAAAATACTTAGCTATTTTTCTCTAGAGATTTCGTCTTTAATTCTATTTTTTAGTCCTTTATAGTACATCATGACTAGTAGTTAGTTTACTTAATTAAGTTATAATTAAATTTATTTAAATTCTGTTATGTAGTTAGTTGCTAACATGCATTACTTAAGTCACTAAAGCTTTTAAATTACTTCTATTTCTTTATTAAATTCTCTAAAAACTATAATTATTTCTTGTTTAAAGTATTTATAGTTCTTAAAGGCTTATTATATATTACTATTATAGTTAACTAACCCTATTACTTCCAGATTAGAGTCTCTATTAGCTAGGTAGTTTTTTACTAGTAGTTTAAACTATTATATAGCTCTACCTATTATATTTATACCAGCCGCTAAGATCCGATCCTAGTTAGTTAAAAATAACTTTTAATTAAATTAATAGTATAAATCTATTACTGCTATAAAGGTCTTAAGTTTATTTTAACTACTATTAAATTTCTTAAAAGGCTATATCTTTACTATTCTCTTTTTTTAATTTATTCTAATTTACTACTATAGGTTTATTAGGGCATCATGTAACTCTATAATAGCTATTTCTTATTTTTAAATAATCTATTATATACTCTTCTGTTCTCTAGATGTATTTCTAGTTATAAATAAAAATCCTACTATAACTTCTTCTTTACTACTACTTTTTTTTAACAAATAGAGTTCTTGTTCGTCCTTATAGTAGGTTATTATAAACGTTTAATAATTAGTTATTAGAATCTATCTAACTGTTCTTCTTACTCTTTTAAGATAATAATTATAATATTATAAGTTACTAACTTACTAACGTAAATTATACTAATAATAAGCTATTTAATTACTTATATAATACTTAGTAGTTCCCTTACTTCTAGATCAGATAGCTTATTAGACTTAGTAAAAGTTAGTTAACTTAGTAAAAGGTAGGTAGAAAACAATATAATAAGTTAAAATTTAATAAAATAATATTAAACTATTTCACTTAAGGTGTAAATCTTAATTTTAGAGTAACTATAAAGAATTAAAAGTAATTATAAACTGTCTAATGCCTTATACTTATAGTAGATCCTTTATACGTATATTATATACCTATTAGTAGTATATTAAATACTGCTAGAGCTATTAGAGATATTAGAGTCTTTAATATTTCTAGTATTTCTAGCTACTAAGCCCTATTTTATCACGTGAACTACTACTTCTAATCTGTTAGTATAGTTCTATATTTCTATTCTTACTTTTTAGCTTATGCCTTAGCTTGTGCTAATATATCCTATATCTACTTACAGTTCTTCCTTTCTAGTTTAAATATATATTTCTATTTAAGAGCTTTATTAGCTGTTATTGTTAATTCCTTTAGCTCTTTAAGTACAGTTACCTTTTTATTACTGTCTATAACAATTTACTAAATCCTTTTTAGTAGTAATTACTTAAATAATAAAGTAAAGAAAAATTAATATAGTTGGTATATAAACTTTTTATAATTTTTTTTAAAAAGTATTAATAAATTTCTATAATTATACTTATTAATATTTTAGTTATACTTACTATTATTTTAATACTTTAGTATAAAAGTACTTATTAAAAGTTTCTACTTATACTAAGTTTAAAAAAGCTATAATACTTAGTATTTACATTTATTTAATTAAACTAATAAGTATACTATATATGTTCTTTTTTTTATACTTATTTCTATTTTTTAACTTAATAATTAGCTTATTATGCTTTATTATTTTTTAATTTACATTTAAATTCTTTTTTATAAAAGTTTATTTTAGTACTTTTTCTAAACTTAAATTATTTTTATGTAATCTTTTAAAACGCCCTTTTTTATTATTATTTTTTTATTTAGTATTAATAAGACTTAATAATATTTAGATCTAAAAAGTTATTATACTAAAAAGTTACTTAATTTAATATAAGTTATATACTTTTTACTAAGTAATATAAGTATAAATAAGTACTTTATTTTTTTTAAACTACTATATTTAAATAATTCTTTAAATACTATTTTATAAAGAAAATAAGTTTAAGTATTAATACTTTTATTTAATATTTATACTAATTAATTTTATTATTAGTTTAATAAGTTAGCTTTCTATATTTTTAAATTCTATTTCTAAATAAGCTTCTAACTACTTTTTGCTTTTAAATTTAGCTATTTTATTTTTAGTTTAAGTTTCTATTATTTTTATATTATTAGTTTAAAAGCCGTATTTAATTTTTTATAACTTTTTTTACTTTTTATTTTTTACTTTTTTGTTTTAGGTAACTAATAATAATATCTTACTTAAATATATTTCTTTTTCTAATTATTTTTAATATATTATTATACTTTTTTTTTAGTAAATTAAAAGTTAATATAATAGTTTTAGTTTTATTTTATAGTTTTATTTTTGGTATTTTAGTATCTTATTTTTAGCTTTTTTAAAAAGCTATTTTCTAAATTTTATTTAGTATTTTTATAGTACTTTAAAAGTATTATTATTAATTACTATTTTTTTTATTATATGCTATAACAAGGTTTAATAGCAGTGTAGTAATTTTTATTATAAAATAAAATAAAATTAAAGCTTACTTTTAAAGAGAGTAAAAGTTTTAAGATATATATATAAAATTATATAATAAAGTTAAGTAATAGCTAAATAATGCTAGTATAGCACCACCATTATGTATACCTATTTTTAATAGTAAATAGTATTTATTATAAATAGTTTTCTACTAATATTTTATAGTTTTATTTCTTTAATTTATAATAAGATTTTAGTATACTAGTTAATTTTGACTTAATATAAAACTTTTACTATTTAAATTTATTATTTTAATATAGTAGTTATTTAAGTAACTTAATACTTTAATAGTTATATTTTTTATTTTAAAATTAATTATTTTTTTTATAAATATTATTAAACTATTATTAATATATTTTATAAATACAAGTTTGTGTAAAACTTTATATAAAATATATTAATTTTTAATCTATTTATTTAATAAAATACTAAAGCTAATATTAATATTAAAAGGCTTTACTACACTTAGTAATAAGTAATATAAAAAAAACTATATAAAAGAGTAAATATAAAGAAATTATTATAGTAACTATCTATAATATTTTATAAAAGCCTTTTAAGAAAGCCTTTTTTATTAGTCTTTTTATTATATTATATATTTATATATTAGTCTTGCGTTAGTATACGAGCTTTTATCTAAATAGTTTATTTATAATTTATTTTATTTCTTTCTTTCTTTACGCAACGTCTTGAATTATCACTTGGTATTATATATAGTAATTAATTAATACTTTTTTCTAAGTTTTTAATCTTCTATATGTAGTACTCTTATAATATTATGTTATATTACTACTACTATTAGTAAAATATTTAACTCTTTAAATATCTCTATTCTAACTATAGAATTTATGTAGTTACTTAAGAAGTAGATAATTATAATATAGAACGTATTTACTAAAGCGCTAGAACGATAGTAAGTATAGCTAAAATATTAGTAAATATAACAACAGAAATCTATTAACGCTTTCTAAAAAGAATTATAGGAAGTTTAAAAATAAACTATATTTATTTCTTCTTACCTTACTATTTAAGTAACTACTGCTAAAGAAGCCTTAGTAGATACTACTAGTTTATTTAAAAATAACTTAAGTTCTATAATTCTAATTCTATCTATAATTATAACTAGTACCTATCTTTAAGTTCCTTAAATTATGGTTAGGTAAGTAAAGTTAATTTTTATACTAAGTTTTATTATTTTATTAATAATAATAAAATCTAATTACCTACCTGACCCTCTAATGTTTACTAGAAAGTAAAAAGATCTATTTATCTTTATTAGAAAACTCTGTTATAAACTTAAAAATAATATTAATTAATATTCTACTAAATACTTCTAGCTTTTATATATATACTTATGTAAGAATCCAGGCCAATAATGGCAATTAGATATAACAGAATAGATTTAATAAAAAGTTAACTATATATACTATAGAGACTTAATAGCTACCTCTACTAAGTTACTAAGGTTACATAGTTATACATAAAGTTAAAGCTAAAATAACTATTTTAGTTAACTATTTTAGGCTCTAGCCTATTATATTACCTCTTTTCTTATAGACTAGGTAGGGGCTCTTTGGTGAACTATTTACCTAAAGGCTTTTATAGGCCTATCTTAAGTTCTATTTACTATAGCTTCTCTTAAAACTCTTATTAGTAATTTATTAGTAGAAGTTTATGTCTACCTTTTTACAGAGACGCTGTATACTCCTTTTAATAGTCTAATATTATTATATCTTCTAGCTAGCTTACTAGCTCTATAGTTATTAATATATAGCTTTTTTATTTTATTTTATACTATAGCTAGTGGCCTTGCTCTTGTCTTATTTATATTTTAGTAATAATATCCTATACTATATATTCTTTATAGTTATTTATTTAGATTAGTAGTAGCTAAGAGTTATCTGTAAGCTAGCTTAGTAATAGATTATTACTTACTAGCTATAGTCTATCTATATAAAACGTTAGGTTTAGCTCTAGAGACGTATTTAGCTTTATAGTATACAAGCTAATTATATTTTCTATAGTGTATTTAATATTCTTTTAGTCTAGCTTTTTATTTTCTTATTTAGTAAAGAGTTGGTTACTAAGCTTTAATTATACCTTATCTCTAACACGCAGTTACAGGGCTTTATTCTAATATTAGTTTATTTATTTTTCTTATTCTTATTATACTTTAGCTATAGTTGTTTATGCTAAGTTAATATACTTTTTTAGCTTTCCTATAATTTCTCTAACGCTAGCTTTTAGGTCTTAAGCTGTTATATTATACCTAGTTCTAATATCTACTTATAGTAGTTCTATATTATATTTATGCTAAAAAAAGAATAGGCTTATTTCTATTAAAGTAGCGTTTTTTCTTTTTACTATAATTTTAGCTATTAAATAGAGCTTTGCCTAGTTTACTTAGTCCCACACAATAAACGCTTAAAAATAGGCCTTAACTATACTATTTATTCTTTCTATTAAACTATCTATTTATAAATAGAATGCTATTAATAATTGTCTTTTAATTTATAGAATTTCATAAAGCTTAGTTTAAAACTTGCTAATAAATTAGCTGCTGTGATTAAATACTATAGTATTAGAAATCTAATAGTAAGTAATAATCTTACAGATAAAAGCCTATATTACTATCTTAATATCTATATTTAAAAAAGAGTAGAGAGTTATGTTCTTGTTTAGCTTATTAGTAATTACCAGTAAGACTATATAGCTATTACTTTCTAGTAATTTAGTTATAAAATCTATTAAAATCTTTTTCTAAATATGATTGGGAATAGACAACAGGCGTAACAGCTCTTACTAGTAATCTTTTTATAACTTTATATAGCTATAAATATTATAGTTTTAAATATAACATTATACGTGGTTTAATATCCCTGGCTAAAAGTAATTTCTTATTAATATTAAATAGATGCTCTGCTGTCCTGGGTATCCTATTACTTATAATAAATAAATTTAGTAAATAATTAATATTCTTAATGGCTCTAAGTCAGGCACTTACTTTTTATTCTAATAATAAAGAGTTTTATCTTTATTAATTATGTACTTAGCTAGCGAAACTTTTAGTTTAAGCTCTAGAGAAAATCTCCGCTTCTAATTACAAAAGGCCTATACTGCTCTTATATATACTTTATTATCTAGTACTATATTATACTATCTTTATTTAAGCTTATTATAAGACTTCTAGGTATAAGACTTCTAGACTTTAGTTATACTATTTCCTGTAATTATTAAAAGACTAATTTAAGTAAAAAAAGCCTATACTGCTTATTTATTATCATTTAATTTAAACTCTTCTTTCTAATATATAACTACTAGCTTTAGTAGCTAAATTATATGGCTCTTTAGCCTTTTATTATCTTCTCTACTTAGATAATTCTATTTATATCTTAATAGTGTATTAGCTCGTACGTTTTCTTTCTTTAGCTTATATTAAATCTTTATATTATATTAGCTAAGGAATAACTACTAGCGCGTATATCTTTTACTTAATTTTCAAAGCCTTATAAAGTACTTAAAGTTTTTATAATTAGTAATAACTTAGAATTTTTTAATAAACCGTAATTCAGCATCCCATGCCTCCAGGTAATAAATAATTATAAGAAGTTCTTTATTATATATTTTGTAATTACACTTTGTAGGTATGTTCTTTTTTAAAAAGTATATATATAAACATAGCACGCTATTATCGCCGTATTGCGAAAGAACTTCTTTAGTTATATAACTTAAAAAGTTAGCTTTTAAAATAGTCTTATAGTTAGAATTAAATTAGGTTAGTACTAGTTCTAATATAAAGATCTCTTTTAGCTTATTAAATGCTGTTTGCTTTTTATTAGTCTATTAGAATAGTATATTACTTATAAGTCTTATAAGTAAGGCAGCAATTTCTGAAAAAGACTTAATAAACTAATAATAGAAATTAGTAAATTTAAGAAAGCTTTTGACTTCTTTTACAGTTATTAGAGGCTACTACTTAGTAATTACTTTTATTTTAGTAGGATCTATTTAAATTCCTTACCCTACTTTAATAATAAACTCTAGATATTTCATGCTCTTAGTTTTGAATTTATATTTTTTAATATCCAGATATAAACCTACAGCGCTAAGTTTCTTTAGTACTAAATTAATTTACCAGTAATACTCTTCTAGTAAGCCTAAAAAGTAGATAAGTATATTATTAAGAAAAACTAAATAGAACTTATTAAGATACTTTTATAGAGTCTAGTTTATATACTGCTAAAACATACTAAAGGCTTTTACTAGTCTAAAAGGTATAACTAGCTATTTAAAGAGTCTAAATCTTATATAAAAGGCCGTTAGCTATTTATCTCCTTTTATAATATAAATCTTATAGAAGGCTACTAAAATGTTGAGCTTAATATACTATTTTATCTTACTAATCTAGCTAAGCGTTTTATAGATTAGAGGAAAAGAGTATTTATTCTTCTTAAAAATTTTATTAAGTATACGGTAGTTGACATAAAAGTGAAGACCTCTACTAGACTTATATATAAATAGTATTAAGACTATAACTAGAGAGTTGCTTATATAAATAAAGCCTTTCTCTAGTAGCAGCATTAACTCTTTTTATAGTACTAGTAGTTCTTCTCTTAATATATTATACAGCAGTTCTTATAGGACCTTAGGGTCCTTCCTATTAATCTTTTTAAATTTAATATAATGGTCTATTCTATGACCTTGCAGTAGTAGGAGTTTGTCTACTTTTTTCTCTAGAAATAGCTTTAAGTGCTTCTAATAGGCCTTAGAAAGTAGTATTCTAAGATCTAGCTTTAGTTTAAACACTAAGGCCTTTTAAATGTCTGCTAGTGATGCTATAAAGATGCGTATCTTACTTATTCTTTTTAATCTATCTATTTACATTAAAAAAGCAGCTGCGCTAACCTCTATTAGCTTCTACTAACACAGTTTCTTCTCTTTCTTACTATAAACTCTTATTCTTAAAGCATGAATATAGAACGATTTCTTTGCTGGCGTGATTATGATATTATTTTAGTTTGTCTAGAGCCTACTTAAGATAAGATTAAACCTAAGCACGTTATTAATAACATATACATAGACTCATTTAGTATGTCCTTTAACATTAAGGTTAATTTATATAACCTGGGTAACCCTTCTAGGTTTCCTATGTACTCTAATAATCCCCTACGGGGCTATGTTAATATACACTAAATAGACTTTAGTAGTAAAGACAGAGCTCACAAGACTATAGCATAAACACCTAGTATTAATCATTATATATGTGATATTCGTCTGGTTGATTAATAAGTATATAGTAATAGAGTCTATATCTATGTGTGCATTTCGGAACTTCTGCTATTCTCTTTATAATACTATTTTACCTATTTCAGCTAGGGGCCCCTGCTTGTGACTGTGAGTAAAGGCTATTCTTTCCCTAACACTTTTTCTTCTTCTCCTTTATCTCCGTCTTCTTTGTCTCTTTCGTTAGCGTCTATTTGTCTAGCCTTTGCTAACACTATAGTGGCTAGACGCAACTGATTTGCTCTTATATATTTATACTTATTCTTTATGTGGCTGGAAGAACCGCATTGATAACAAAGGCCTTACTTACGGCGTCAGTCAAATTCCTTTTGGCTTATCTAAAGTATTTTAGATTAGTTGTCCTGTAGCTTTGCTGCCCCTGCATACGTGGATATCACTTTCCAATCCATTAGTTCAGGCGTTGGTGCAGATGGCGTTGTATAGATAGCTATAGTAGTCCTACAGTTGCTTAATATAATCTGCATAAGGTTGTTGCTAACACGAATTACTTCCTAAGTGTACTCTTTAAAGCTTAGTGTTGCTAAAAGGGCTACAATATGCTTCCAGAGCTCTCCGTCTAATCCCTAGGTAAACATACTCTTCTTTACGTCTTCGTTCAGCTGATCGCTTCCTACTAGCAGCAGCTCTTTATTAAACTCTATGTGGTATTCTCTTGCCGACTTCTTTTTCTATTTCATGCTTTGCAGCTTGTCTAGAGACTTTTGCCTTTAGTACTGGTCTTCAAACTAGGAGTCCATAAACGCCCATATTGCTTTAAGGGTGGCATTGTTTCTTTGATTAGAGAGCTATAAGAGGACGGTTTGTGCTGCTCGTCCCTTTAAACGCTGAAAGAGATAGTCTATCTGTTCTTCCTTACCGCTCATACGGTATCCGTTAAATCGTAACTTGGCCTTGGCTTAATGCTTGAACGTAGGGTAAAGAGACCGTGTGCCATCAAACATAGGGGGTTCAGGGAAATTAAATAGTTTGACTACTGGTTTAATTACTGGTTGTGGCATTGGCACGAAGGGAGTTGCTGGTGTCATCACTAGGACTTGTAGGGGTGGCCTTAATAGGGAATCGCGACCTTCTAGTGCAGTCAGCCTCTTAGACATTACTCATAACACGTTTATAATCTCCCCGAGTGAGGTGCTGTCGCTGGCTCCATTTGCTGGGGATGGAACTTTCCCTTTATCACGCCAAGCAGGGTAGTTGTTGAGTTCAACCTCTACTTGGCTCATCACTGTTTCAATAGCTGGGACTTCCAACCCTTGTGAAGCAAGCAACTGGCGTAGTTCGCGGCTGATCTGTTCGTTATCGTATCCTACATCAAGCAGGTTTGTCGCTCGGGCCATTAGTGCAGGTACTGAGTGGTCGTTGGCGTCCATTAATGCTCGCTGTACCGCTAGATGGCTCTCTCAAATGCTGGAGAGCCTCTCGCTCTTCCACAAAGTCGATTGTACTGCCGGAGGCCTCTTGGCCTCTTGCGAGAAATGGGGTTGATTAAATCCAAATGTAAGGATTCAGGCCAATAATGGCAATTGGGTGTAACAGAGTGGATTTGATAAAGAGTCAACTACGTACGCTATAGAGACTTGATAGCTACCCCTGTCAAGTCGCTAAGGTCACGTGGTTATGCACGGAGTTAAAGCTGAGATAACCGTCTTAGTTAACCATCCTAGGCTCTAGCCCATTATAACTTAAGACTAGAAAAGGACCCAATAATACTTATAGACCCTTTTATAGATTAGAATATATATATAATAGAGTAATTAATTATTTTTCTGCTAGCTATATATAAAAACCCTAATAAGAAACTTATTATTTTAAGTAAACTTACTTCGTTCTACTAAGAGTGAAAGAGTTTTATTATTTATTTCACTAAATTCCACAGACTAGCTACTAATACTAGATTAAATGAAATTAGTCTAATTATATAGTTAAGGAGATTATTAAATAACGAGTTTTACTAAGTAATAATAGGTATTAAAATCCCTAATATATTAAATAACTATACTAACTTAATATTTTTATATAATAATAATTTCTAGTACCTTCCTATGCTATGCTACTATAGGCTGTAATCTATATTATAATAAGATTCTAATACTATAGAAATTAATATTTCTAACTATATTTTCTTTAAATTAGCTAAATAAGAAGCCTAAAAACGTAATAGCTAATACTTTAAGTATAATAAATATAGTTATATTTTCTAAAACTACTTTATTCTCTTACTAGAACTTTAATTTATAAGTTTATTTAAATCCTAATAATTAACCCGCTCCTGTTTTTTCTCTAGATCTGAATTTTTTTATAGGTAAGAATATTTTTAAACTTCTAAAGCTAGCCTACTAAAAGCTCTATCCTAAGGTTAAGTTACTTTTTAGAATGTTTTTAATATTAAATTTCTATTAACCTATAGACCTCCTACCTGATAACTAATTCTTAAGACTATTAAGTAAATATTTTATATACTATTTAATAAGATAGCTTTTTCTATTTTATTATTACTTTAATTAATACTAGAGCTACTAGTATAGGTTATATTAGCAAATCTCTAGTTTATATCTAGAAACTCTATTTTTTGCCTTTTTTAAACGTTTTTTATTCCACCGGTTTTAATAGTAAATGCCTTAAAGAAAGTTATATCTTATATACTGTTAGTATAACTTTTTATTATTTAAATTATATTAAAAATATCCGCTGCTTTAAGATAGCTATTAGAAATTATAAATTAATTCTTAGCTAACTATAAATAAAGTAGTATAAAGTTAACTTTAATTATAATTTATAAAAGTTGCTTTTTAATATTTTCTATTACTAGACTTACTACCTACACTTATTTTAATTTCTAATCTATTTAAAAGAATATACTTTCTATCTAAGGGACTTTTTAGTGAACCTTTTACTAAAAGGCTTTTATTTTAATACTATTTATAAATAGTATACTTAAACCTATTCTCTAAAGTTATTACTAACTATTTAATTCTAATATAATTACTGGTTAATTAAAATGAACTACTAGTTATAAGAATTAGATACCTACTTAAAGACCCTTCTAGTAAACTGTTTTCTAGAGGATTTTTATTTAGAGTCTAGACTTATACCTAAACACGTACCTAAATCTAACACTAAATTAAATAAAGACTTTATAAAAAGGTTTTTCTCTTAAGGCTTTAAAAACTTTTTAGTAAAGGCTTTACTAAAAGGGTCTTATAAGAAACCTAAATTAAGTATAGATATTTACCTAATTAGGGCAGCTCTTTTTATATAAATAGCTTAGAAACATAAATACAAAATCTTCACTATTTTAATAGCTAATATTAATAAAACTCTAGTTTTAAAAACTTACACAAATTTAGCTACTAAGGTCCTAGATGATTACTATAATATTCTTAGAATATTTTTACATAAGAAGGCTAATAGACTACCTGGATATTATCTATATAACTATAAAATTATTTTTAAAGAAGGAAAGTAACCTGGATTTAGACCCCTCTATAAAATATTCTAAAATAAATTAAAAGTTCTTAGAAAGTATTTTGATAACTATTTTACTAAAGGATTTATTAAGGTAAGTATGTTTTCTATAGCTATATTAGTTATCTTTATAAAGAAACTTAATAAAGATTTCTAATTTTATATAGACTACTAAGCTCTAAACACTATCACTATTAAAAACTATTATTTTATTCTATTAATCTAAGAAACTTTGTTTTATTTTAGTAAGATAAAGTATTTTATAAAGTTAAATATCATCTCAGCCTTTAACTGCCTTTATGTGGTGGAAAGAGATAAATAGTTAACTACTTTCTAAACTTAATATAACTTATTTAAATATTTTATTATTATTTTTAAACTAGCTAATGTACTAAGTATGTTCTAATACTATATAAATAATACCCTTTAACTATTTCTTAATATGTTTTATATAGTTTATTTTAATAATATTCTAATCTATAGTAACTTTTTATGTGAATATAGATAATATATAAGATAAATTCTAAAAGCCCTAAAAAAAGCCGGCCTCTAACTTAATATTAATAAATATAAGTTCCATTAAGAACAAGTTACCTATCTTAAGTATATAATTTTAATAAAAGGAATTAGCATGAATCTAAATAAGATAAAGAATATTCTTAACTAGAAATTCTCTAGAAATGTAAAAGAAATAAGAGTATTTTTAGAGTTTACTAATTTCTACTAATAATTTATTAATAACTTCTCCTGTATTACGTCCCTGCTTATCACTCTAACTAAAAAGAATATTTAATTTAAATTTAATAACGCTTAATAAATAGTGTTTGAATTTTTAAAATATATATTTATAACTACTCTAATTCTCTAACACTTTAATTTAGAGTTACTAATTATTGTGGAAGCCAATTCCTCGGACTACGTAACTACTAAAGTACTTTTCTAAAAGAATAAATTAAGTAAACTAAGATTTATTATTTACTTTTTAAAGAGATTAAGTTTTACTAAAGGTAACTATAAAATCTATAATAAAAAGCTATTAGCTATTATATACTGTTTTAAATAATAGAAACCTAAGCTAGAAGGTGCTACCTTTCTAATCTAAGTATTAAATAACTATAAGAATTTATAGTATTTTATTACTATAAAATAACTAAGCTGCTAATAGGCCTGTTAAATTAAATACTTATTTTAATTTAACTTTATAATCACGTACTAGCCTGGTAAGTAGGGTGAGAAATTAGATACTCTTATTTACTATATATAAAACACTTTAGCTTAAGAAGAAGTTTGTAGAATCTAATAACAAATACTTCTCCGCCCTAAACTATTTAATAAAATACTAGAATTAAACTTAACTAAAATAGATAAATCTATTTAATAAATCATTAATAATAAGTACTCTAATAATAAGTTTATTTAGGAAATTCTGTTACTAAAATAAAATAGAATCCAACACTCTAAGAAGCTTTCTCTAAGTGAATATAAAAACTAAAAAGATTAATTATACTATTACAGCTAATTAGTAATACTAAATAATAATAAACTTAAAATTAAGATTATCTAGATTATATATAATTCTCCTGTTAGTGGCTACTTTAGTTATGGGAAGACTCTTAAAATCCTATAATATAAATATTATTAGTCTTAAATATTTAAGATAATACGCTAATATATTTCTTACTACTATATTTATTAAAGATTTAAGGCCTTTTATAAGAAGTATTATAGCCTCTTAAAGTCCCTACTTATTCTTAAGAAGAGGTAGAATAATATTTCTGTAGACTTTATTACTAATTTCCTAAAATCTAAAGGCTACACTAATATTATGGTTATAATAAATTATTTTATAAAATACTAATATTTAATTCCTTATACTGATATAATTGCTGTAGATATAATCTACTTTTTCTATTAGCACATATAGATAGACTATAGCCTCCTAGAAATAATTATATTAAACTAGAAAACATAATTTATTTTTACTTTCTATAATAAACTTTATAAATAACTATGAATTAAATTCTAACTATTTTTTGTATACCACCTAGAAATTAATAGCTAAACAGAAAGAGCTAATAGTATAATAAAATAAGTTCTATATATATACATAAACTATTAATAAAATAATTAGGTAAACTAGCTCCCCTTAGTATAGTTTAAAGCTAATAATATTATATTTAAATTTATAAAGGTTTTATTATTTCTAGCTAATATAAGTTAACACTTTTAAATAGGTTTTAAATTTTCTATAAGAACTTAAAGACGGCCTTACTAAGCATTATAAGCCTTAGAAGCTAACTATATAATAAAGAAAATAGCTAATATTTAATAACTAGTTTAAAAAGAAATAATTTACGCTTATGCTCTTTAAAAAAATTACGTAAATTAAAAACAATCATTTCTATCTAACTACTAGATAAGAGATATAGTCTAGTTTAATATATAAAATATTAAAATTAAATAACTATTTAAGAAGCTAGACTTAAAGGCCTTAGGGAAATACTATATCTTTTAAGTAATTTTCTTATATGTATATTAACTTAAACTTTTTAAATTCTTAAGTATATACTTAGTTTTTTATATATCTTTACTTCAGCCAGCCGCGCCTGAATTTGAATATCTTTTAAATTAATAAAATCTATTACTAAAACCTATTAAAATTAATAGTGATATTAAATACTATATTAAATAAATTAAAGAGCTGCGCTTTAATTACAGACGGAAATACTATAAATACCTTATTAAATAAACTAAATATAATAACTTAATATAATAATTTATAAATAATCTTTAAGATATAACTACTGTGACAGAATTCTATTTCTAGAATCTAAATTAATTTACTATTTAAGATTTAACATAAACACCCATTATAAAAGCTCAGATTTAAAAGGGAGGTATTATTATAATAACTATTTATAATATCTTATAAGAATTTTTTAAGGAAGCTTTTTTTATATGCTTTTTTATTATATTATATATTTATATATTAGTTTCATACTAGCACATAAGCTCTTACCTAAATACTTTATTTATAACCTATTTTATTTCTTCCTTTCTTTACGTAATGTTTTGAATTATTACTTGGTACTATATATAGTAATTAATTAATACTCTTTTTTAAGTTCTTAATCTTCTGCATGTAGCACTCTCGTGACAGAAATAACTTAAAAAATAGTATAAGAAATAGTATAAGAAAGATAGTATAAAAAAAGAAATATAAGAAAAACAGAGTTAGAAAAGCAGAATAAGAAAAGAAATAAAATAAGAAAAGAAATAGAATAAGAAAAGAAATAGAGTAAGAAGAAAATAAGATAAGAAAAGAAACAAGATAAGGAGAAAAATAGAGTAAAAAAAAAAATAGAATAAAAAGAAAATAAAGTAGAAAAGAAATAAAATAAAAAAAGAAATAAAATAAGAAAAGAAAAAAATAGAAAAGAAATAAAATAAAATAAAAAAGTAGAGTTAGAAAAATAAAGTAAGATAAAAAATAGTATTAAAAGAAAAACAGTATAATATAAATTACGTTAAAAAAGTAACTATTAAATTTAAATTAACTTTTACTTTAAATTTAAATTAACTTTTACTTTAAATTTAAATTAGCTTTTATATTAAATTAGAATTAGTTTTTATATTAAATTAGAATTAGCTTTTATAATAAATTAGATTTAGCTTTTACATTAAATTAGATTTAGCTCTTATATTAAATTAGATTTAACTTTTATATTAAATTAAATTTAGCTTTTATATTAAATTAGATTTAGTTTCTATATTAAATTAAATTTAGCTATTAAGAGGAAGACCCCCTTAAACCCTTTTTTTTTTCTATAAAAAGTATAATTTAAATTGAGTGTAATATATATTAAAAAAGTCTTCTTTTTAGACTCTCTTTCCTCTATAGGGAATATAATTTAAATTAAATTTAATATATATTAAAAGAGAAACCCTCTTAGACCTTTTTTTTTTATAAAAAGTGTAATTTAAATTTAATATAAAGCTCTAAAAATAGCTTAGTACAGGACTTTAAAAATAGCTTAATATAGAACCTAAATATAAATTAGTAAATAAATTAGTAAAGGCCTTAATAAAGCTAAATATTAACTTAATATAGTATAAATACTTAGCTTTTTAAGTACTATAATTTATTTTATTAGTAATAGTATTTTTAAGGTTACTATATTAGTAGTAAGAAAATATATCCATTAGTAAAAAACATAATAAAATACTTTAATATTAATTACGTAAAAGAAGTATTAATAAAGTAAAAAAAGCTTTAGTAGTAAAAAATAATAGTAATTTAATATTTCTTACTAAAAATTTACTTATATAATATCCGAATTTTTTATTTAATTAAAAAGTAAAAAACTTTAGTATAACTTTAAAGAAGTTTTAAATAAAACTTTTTTTTAATTAAATAAAAAAAGCTTTACTATATTTAGTAATTTATACTTTTAACTACTATAAGAAATAAATGCGTAAATTAGCTTTTTATTATTAAATATACATTAAAAAACTTAGCCTAAACGCTTTATAGAGTTGTGATAATATTATTATAGTATAAAGATTAGTAGCTAGACTTCTAAGAACTAGCTCTAAAGCTATAAATTTAATTTATACTATTATAAATAACGCCTAGCAGCTATATAACTAGCTTATAGAAAAAATCTAATTAAATTAATATTTTTATGTCTAGCTATAGTACTGTCTTAGTTTATAAGGTATAATAGTAACTTTATATAATTTTTCTCTAATCATATTCTAACCTAGCTAAAGACTGTAAAAGTATTTAGAAATATTTTTTACTATTAAAAACCACCTTCACGTTTTTATTTTTAGATTATAATTTTAAAAATAAGCTATAGCCCCCTCTCTTATGCTATTATAATAGCTAATAATATTATTTTAATTATTATTATATTTATATATAAAGCCGTTCTAACCTGCTTATATTATAAAATTATTATTTTCTAAACTACTATTTCCGTATAAGACTGCGGAAAACCTATAATAGAAATTATTTAAGCTATAAACATATAAAAAGAACTAAATATAGTAAGTAAAATTCTTATAGATTATAAACTTTATAGTAGAGACCTTACACTAACTATAGATACTAAAATAAAGAAAAAATAGCTAGAGAAAGACTATAACTAGCTTTATAAAATCTATATAAAGGTAAAACTTATTTATAAAAAATTTACAATTTTTACATACAGTCTCTAGCTATCTATAATTAACTATTTAGACTAAAAAACAGCTATTTAGGAACTTTACGGCTAGAACTAATATATTTAGAATTAAATTAAAATTCTTAGAGTAAAGTAGCCCGTAAAAGTAATCTAAAAATAAAAAATTATTTCTTTTCTAATTATTAATTTTATTAGTTTAAAATAAATTAACCTATTAATAGACGAAGGCTTACTTTTTTATAGTAAACTATTTTTATATAAACTTTATTATAAAGACTATAGAATAACCTAACGCTTTAACTATTAAAAATATAGTTATATTACTAGATTTTATAAAGCAGTAAAGAAATATAGATTTTATATTAGCTTAGAATACTTAGACTATAAATATAGCCTCTATAACTAAAAGGATAAAGCCTATTATATAAATTATAAAAGAAACTACTTAGTATAAGCAATAGCTTATAATCTATAGCAGAAAGAAACTAAAAGAGCTAAGTAAGTTTATATAAATAGGCTTTAAAAATTTACTATTATAGTTTATAAACTTATTATACTTATTTATAGCTACTTAATAAACTATTTATAATAGCTAACTAAATAGAATTAAAATAGGGAAAATATAGAGAGCATTGAAATTATACTTTTTAAAAATAATAGAAAGTAAAATAGGGCAGAAGTAGGCCTACTAATACTATTTTTAAAAAAATATAATTCTAGATAACCTCTAAACAGGCCTATAAAAAGCCTAGGTAATTAAAATATTATTAAATTCCTTTCTATAAACCCCCCCTAATGAATACGCTACGTATTATCTAATATAATATATAGAAAAATAAAGATAAAATTATAGCCCTACTAGTTTATAATTCTAAAAATTAGTAAGATATTATTACTATTTAGGAGCTATAGTAGAATAAATATATATATACTATTTACTATCTTATAAAGTATCTATTCTAGCTAGTATATTTTCTATTCTTTTATAACAGGGCTTACTTCCTTATTAATAAATAACTTTTACTAGATATATAATTAGTAAAACACTATAAGCCAGATTCCTCTACTCTTATAGTTTATATTAGGTAGTAAATATTTTATATCTATAATATCTACCTAAAGCCCCTTAATAAAAACTAGTGTAACCTAAAGTTTTTTATTTTTAACTTTTAAGAGTAACTTATAAAGTCTGGTGAATATTTTTTTTTTAAAGACTTTAACTTATATTACCTGCTATAGGGCGGCATAAGATGCCTAATATAATATAAAATAATAAATAATCTTATCTAAATTACTATAAATATAAATTTTAGTTTTCTAACTTTATTAGAAACTATTATGTGGTTTGTATGAGGCCTTATTAGTATAATTAATTTTACTTTTACTACCCTAAGTATTTAAGAAAAGCTTATTAAATATAATATTAATAAAAGTCTCTACTATAAATCAGACCACTTATCTGTTTTATTTTATTTTTTTTAAGTTATAGATTATTATAAACCTTTAAGCTAGTTAGTAAAAGCCTGTAACTAAAGAAAAATAAATATTAAAAAAATTTCTAGTAGTATATAATATTTTCTCAGCTCATAGGAAGACCTTAGCACTTTAGAAGTAATTAACTAATATATAAAATATCTCTAAATCTTTCTAGTTAACCTTATCTAGTATACTATACTATTATGGAAAGTAAAACTAGATTTTAACTATCTATAATAGACCTAAGAAGTTATAGAGGTAGTAAAGTAGTAAAGGATAGCCTAAAAACACTATAAATTTACAGAAGTACTTTATAAGCTAATATAAATAAATAAAAATTATTTATAATGCTAAAAGATAGTACTTCTAAAATTAAATCTATAAAGTAATAGTTAAAAGAGATAGTATTTAGAAACTAGTAGCGTAAATAAAAAACTATAGCTATATATTTTTTAAAACTCTTTATTCTTTTCTTACTATAGACCTAAAACAGGATAGCCTAAACCTATAAAGAGAAAATAAAAGTTCTATAAAAGTAATTCTTCCTAGCAGAGCTAAATATAGATTTTTTAGATATTATAAAATTTATATATCTCTTATAAGTTAAACAGCTCCTAGAAATTACTTTAGAAACTATTAAAAAGGTAATAGCTAAATAGTAGGCATTTAATATACTAGGCTATAATAGTATTCTAAATAGCTTTTTAAAAGCTATAGACTTTCTCTTTAATATAGCTATAATAGAAATTACTTAAATATACTAAAACTTAGTATACTATCTATAAATATTTAAAATTGCCTATACGGTGGCTCTGTGAAAGTCTGGAAAAAATAACTACTTAATTTTTAAAATATAATAGCCTATCACGCTCCTAAACACTACTATAAAGATTATAGAAGTAATTATAGTAAAGTAGTTAAGATAACTAGTAAAGTAATACAGCATACTTTTAGTTTAGTAAATAAGTATAAGATAGTATAAATCTATAAATATAGTCCTTAACCTTCTTATAAATTAGGTCTATACTATCTGGGGAGAAAAGAATTTTATTATAATTTTTTTAACGCTTAATATCTCTAAAGTATTTAATAAAATAGTTTATAAAAGGCTTATATATATTTTATAGATAAAAGAAATCCTATAATAACTTATCTACTAGATTAAAGTATTTATAATAGATTAGAAAACAATAATTATTCTTCTAGACTATAAGATAGAGCTTTTTAATATACTAGCTAAGATTCTATAAGACTCCTCTCTTTTACTAATTCTTTTTCTATTTTATATTATAAAGCTTTATAAGGCTTACAGTAACACCTATAAGAATATATATATTAATAGTTTTATTAATAATACTATACTTTTTATATATGGTTTCTTAATAGAAGTTAACTGCTATACTTTTAAGTATATTTATAACTATTATATTAACTAAATAGTCTACTATAAAGTAGTCTTTACGCTAGAAAAGTATAAACTAATATATTTATTATAAAACCTAAAATGCTTTAATATAGCAGCCCTTGTAAACATTAACAGCACTAAAAAGGTACTTATAAAAGAAATTTAGATTCTTAGTATTTAACTTAACCTAGCCCTCTGCTGGAGTATATATATCTGAAAAATCTTTTAAAAGATAGAAAAATAGTAATAAGCTTTTTATTATCTTACTATATTAATATAAAGAGCTATCTTTCTATGAGTAAGATAGATTTATAGTATTATAATACTTCTAGTACTTATTTTTAGTACTGTAATTTAGTACTAGCTTAGTTAAAATAAGTTTAAAAAGATTAGTAGTTACTTAAACTAACTTTATAAATTCTAAATAGAATACTTATAAATAATTACTAGAGCGTATTAAACTATACTAATAATAATACTTAAAATAGAAATCTTTACCCCTTTATTATAAGTTACCCTTAATATAAAGGTTGTTAGCTATAGGTGTTATATAAAGATCTTAAATATAAAACAAAAAATTATATAAGCTTATATAAAGATTAAAAATAGAATTTAAAAATAGCAAAGCCTTATCCACCTATATATAATAGGAAAAAAGTGTATAGATTAGGCTCTAAAATAGTTTATAGATATATAAAAACTTATTAAAAACCAGGAACAGATAGGAGTAGGTATAGAAAATATATTAATTAAACTATAAACTACTATAATATATAAATAATAATAAGAGTAGATTATTTAAAAATATAACTAAAGCCTAGTATGCTAATAGGCTCTAGAAAAGAAAGTCCTTAAAACCTATATAAACCTCTATAAAATAGAAAGTTTAATTTTTATTTAGGTTTATATAGAATAAATTAGACTTATAGTGTTCTTTATAAAAGTCTAGTTAATAAATTTTCCTACCACCACATACATCTACAGCTGTAGATAGAAAATAGTAAAATATATTATTTTATATTATTCTTAGTTTATAGATACAAGAATAGCTTTATAAGATATAGAATCTAGTAAAATTAATTTCTAGTATTTTATAGAATTAGCAGAGAGTATAGCTAAGCTTTTATATTAGCTTATATAAATAAATATCCTACTATAGTTCTCCCTAGCTATAGAATTACTTTATAGGGTAAAGAATAAATAGGAAAGTGCCTACAATAGGTAGATAGAGCGCTATAGTTAGAATTATAAACTTTTTTTACTTCATAAAAAGTACTATAAACAGTAAGAAAATAGGTTATATATAATAAATAAAAGAAATAGAGGTTGTTTTCTTAAAAGTAGAGACTATATACCCTATAATAGATTTTCCTTTATATAATTAAGTTTATAGAAGGTCTGTATGGCATACTATTACCTAAATTAATATAAAAATAATAATAATAATACTTAGTAATTAATAATTTACTAACTCTATTATTTATAAATAGTAAAATATTTTTGCTATTAATATATATATTAATATATAGCTTATTATTATTTATATGTACTTATTATATACTTATGTTATTAACTTTTTAGTATTAATTATTAAGTAATTTAGTTTTAATTTACTTATTATAGTAACTATTTATAATATCTTATAAAAATCTTCTAAAAAAGCCTTTTTTATAAGCCTTTTTATTATATTATGTATTTATATATTGGCCTTATGTTAGTATATAAGCTTTTATCTAAATACTTTATTTATAATCTATTTTATTTCTTTCTTTCTTTATGTAATGTTTTGAATTATCACTTAGTACTATATATAGTAATTAATTAATATTTTTCTTTAAGTCCTTAATTTCCTATACGTAGTACTTTTATAATACTATATTATATTATTACTACTATTAGTAGAATATTTAACTCTTTAAATACTTTTATTCTAACTATAAAACTTACGTAGTTAATTAAAAAGTAAATAACTATAATATAAAATGTATTTATTACAGTACTAAAATAATAATAAGTATAACTAAAATATTAGGAAATATAATAATAGGAATCTATTAACACTTTTTAAAAAAATTATAGAAAGTTTAAAAATAAACTATGTTTACTTTTTTTTACTTTATTATCTAAATAACTACTACTAAAAAGCCTTAGTAGATGCTACTAGTTTATTTAAAAATAACTTAAGTTCTATAGTTTTAATTCTATTTATAATTATAACTAGTTGTTATGAGTTGCCTTTATTTAATGGTACGTTTCACGTTAGTAACTTTACTTTAACTAATATTCTAATAGAACTTTAGCTCTTTCCGTATTTAGAATAGATAGCCCTAAGTTTAACAGGTAAGAGTTTATGCTTTATCATAAAATAGAAAGAGAAATATATAATAGATTTAATAAGATAGTATTAAACTATTTCACTTAAGTTTAAGTCTTAACTTAAAGATAAGATCTTAATTTTAGAGTAACTATAAGAAATTAAAAGTAACCGTGAGCTGTTTAATGCCTCGTACTTATAGTAAATCCTCCGTGCGTATATTATATACTAGTGTTTAGTATATTAGATACTGTTTAAAGAGATAGAAGTATTTAAAGCCCTTTAGCTTTTCTGTCTCTTCTGGCTGCTAAGTATTATATAAGTCACTGCTTTTAATTCTTTAGCATAGTTCCATATTTCTGCTCTTACTTTTTAGCTTATGCTTTAGCCTATGCTAATATATCCCGCACCTACTTATAGTTCTTCTTTTTAAGCTTAAATATATATTTCTATTTAAAAGCTTTATTAGCTGTTATTACTAGTTTCTTTAGCTCTTTAGATATAGTTATTTTACTATTACCGTTTATAATACTATCCCTTTCTTCTAAGTCTTCATCTTAGAAGATAGTTTCTTCTTTTTATAAGTAGTATAAAGGTAGTAGGTCTTCTACTCTATATTCTAGACTATAAGACTCTTAACTTCCTTTTCTTCCTATCTAGCCTTTTTATGATAACACGTTCTGAGTTATCTCTAATATATGCTTACTATTTAGCTTCTTAGATTCGTAATAAACCTTACCATATACTAATACCCTACTTAAACTATTCTTATTAAGGTAATAACTACCTTGTAAATTTAAGCTCTAATCATTACTCAGCCTGTAATAATTATAATATGAAGTATAATTTAGTCGTATTATAGCTAGAATAGAATCGTCTTAATTATAATAAGAAAAAACTCTGTTATTAGCTTAAGAAAGTATAGAATAAAGCTATTAAGACCTGTTATTGCCTTCTGTTTACTAATTAAAAAGCCTAAGCTTAAAAGCGTCATCTCTATCATGAGCTTGCAAAAATTAATTCTAAAAAGAAGAAAATATTTAATTAAGAGATAACCTCTATTTATAAGGTTTAAGTTCTTAAAAAGGCGGAAGCTTGTTCTTAGGATTAAAAAGCTTATATATTATAATCTATAGTAATAGCTTTCTCCTAACCCGCTTCGTCTTTTTTCTTAGGTTTTAAGTGGAATATCCTCTATTTTCTTTATTTCCTAGATTTAGCTTTAGAGTAAGCTTTTGCTGTTCCTAATGATATTAGTTAATTAGCTTTAAACTATTCTTTAAGTTTCTAATTAGCTCTTAGGTATTATCCTTAGGTCTATATTTTTTCTATTTAACTAAATATTTCCACTAACGACTAAACTGCTAGTAGTCTAGAATTTATTAGACTTTATACTTAGTATAATCTTTCTTAAGTTTAAGTTTTATCTATAGTTTAGCATTCCTTAGTGCTGGTTCTAGTTTTAAAATATAAAAAACTAAATAAATTCTTATGTTATTAGATAGTTATAGTTCGTAATTTACAGGTCCTATTTATTATTTAATCTTAAATAGTCCTAATTTAACGTGATCTAGTTTTCGTGATGGTTGTTTTATTTTTAAATTTTTCTTTTTTAAGAAAATTTTATCCCCCTCCTTAAAGATTAGTCCCTTAACCTTAGATTTATTTTTAAATTATTTATTAAGATTACCTTTATAGGTAATTTTCTATATAATGTCTTTATAAAGTAGTTATAAGTCCTTAATCTTTTTTCTTATAGATTCTAATATTTTGTTTAGTTTCTGTGGTTCTCGATAAGCTGTAGGCTTATAACTATAGTTTATATAAAATAGTAATTTTCTTATTATTAATAACTTTACAGAGTTATATGTAAACTTAGCTATTAGTAATAAGTTAATCTAATTATCTTATAGTTTATTAACATATATCTATAGGTATTATTCTAATATTTGGTTTATTCATTCTGTCTATCTATCTGTTTATAAGTAAAATACTATTAAGAGATAGTATTCTGCCTCTAGTTATCTTATAAACATCTTTTAGAATATTAACGTGAATAATTTATCTCTATCTATGATAAATTCTTATAGTATTTTATATTATATAATTAAAATTTTAATTAGTAATGTAGCCAGTTCATCTGCTTTAATTTCTATATAAATTAGTTTAAAATAAGTATACTTTAATAGTCTATTAATAATAACTAGTATTATATTATATTATTAATCTTTTTAGGTGGTAATTATCAGTATTCCCATGATAAAGTCTATTATAACTAATTCTTATAGTAAATTTAGTAAAGGTATAGATTACATAAGTCTATACTCTTTATATTTTAATACTTTATTCTTTTTATAATTAATACATTCTAAAAGAATTTTCCTGACCTTATTTTAAATTCCTAGAATCTAGAAGTGTCTGTTAATTCGTTTTATAGTTTTCTTAATTCCCTAATATCCGTACATTTCCGCTGAATGTTGGTTTTTAATTAATTTAGTTTATAATTCGTCTAGTACATAGATTGTCTCTTAGTCTAAATTCTATAGTAATTATCTATTATTAAATTCCTTTATTTGTTTTTCCTAGGTGTTTTTGATAATAACTATGTATTTAATATTAATTTATAAGTTTCCCAAGGATCTATCCTGTCTTTACTTAAGTATTATATTATAGATTTCCGGTATATCCCTTATATAGTCTGCTTATTAGCTGAGTGTATTAGCTACTATATTTTCTTTTCCTACTTTATAAAGTATTTAAAAGTTGAATGTGGAAACTAATTTCTATTATCTAACTTATCATTAATTTAACTTCTTCATTATTATAAATGTTGTTAGATTCTTATGATTTAAATATATAATAATTTAGTGCTTAGCTTCTTCTAAGTAATATCTCTATTTCTTAAACGCTTAAACTATTACTAATAGTTCTTTATTATAAATATTATAGTTTAACTTAATAGTTATAAGTTTATGAGATAGAAAGTCTACTAGATGTTTATATCTATTATTTTATACTTATAATAGAATGGCTCTTATAGCTCTGTTTGATGTATCCATATATATCTCTATCTAAAGTCATAAATTAAATATCTTTAATATCAGTAGTTTCTGGAATATCTTCTTTAGGTTTATAAAAGCTTTGTTTTTCTTAACTTCCTACTTAAATTATCAGTCCTTTTTAAGCAATTCCGTTAAAGGTGTCGTGATTTTTAAATAGTCCTTAATAAATTATCAGCAGAAGCCCGTGAATCTGAGAAAAAAATAAACTTCTTTTATATTTATTAGTATAGGCTATAATAAAATGTCTTTAGCCTTATTAGGATTAACTACTATTCTATCTTAGAATATTAGGTATCTTAAGAATTTGACTTTCTTCTTATAGAACATATATTTTTCCGTTTAAATGTATAGGTTATGTTCCTTAAGCTTTTATAATATCTTCTTAGTATATTTAACGTGTTCCTTTAGTGTTCTATTTATGTACACAAGCACGTTATTAAAATATACTATTATAAATACGTCTAGATATTTTCTTAGCATATGGTTGATAATTGTCTGGAATGTTGCTAATACATTTATAAGTCTAAATAGCATAACTAGGTATTTAAATAACCTGTATCTTGTCTTTAGTGTAGTCATCCATTCGTGTTCTTTAGCTATTTATATTCTATAGTATCCGTTCTTAATATTAAAAAAGCTAAATTATTTAGCTTCTCTGAGTTTATCCATGAGTTCTGATATTAAAGGTATAAGGTAATAATTCTTTACTATAGCTTTATTAAGGTATCTGTAGTCAATACATAACCTTAATTTACCATTCTTTTTTAGTATAAAAAGTGTTGGTGATGCTATAGTGCTTTTATTTTCCTATATATATTCTTTCTTTAAGTTTTCGTTTAGATATCGTCGTAACTTCTCTTGTTAATTAATAGATAGTTGATATAATAGTCCTAGTTTTAGATCCGTTTCCTCCTTAAGCGTGATCTTGTGGTCCTAATTCTAGTATTTTAGTAATTAGTCTTTAGCTTTCTTAAAGAACTATTCTCTAAATTCCCTCTAGTATTCGTTCGGTATAATAAACGTGGTGTTATAAAGAGTTGTCTTTTTTATCTATATTATAGCTTACATTTATCTATAGTAGTTCTTCCTAATTTCTATAAACTTTATTCTCTAGTTAATTAGTAGGTTCTATTATACTAGCTAGTTCTATCCTAATATAAAATCCTTACTACCTAGATTTATAATCTTAATATAATAGTTATTTATGTAACCTGCTGCCTTAATAGTTACATTCTCTATTTTAAGATTAATTAGATCTTTTCTGAATATTACTGGACTATTATCTATATATACTACTCTTATAGGTTTCTTTAAATCTCTAGTTAAGATATAGTATCTTTATACTTACTTATTTAATATAAGTATTTTACTAGTCCTGCTATCTATGAGTGCTTATGTCTAAAAGCTATTAATATATATATTTATATATAGCTTATTTTCATGTCTTTATTTAAGTTATGTATAGTTAAGTAATAATTTTTATATTTTAACCTTAGATTAGTTCTCTAGCAGCATGGTTATTACTTACTGGCTTTTTAGTTTTTTATTAGTAATTAACTTCTAAGTAGTAGTTATTTCCTTAGTATTTCCTTCTTAAGTCTATAAATAGAGTATTATTAGAGTTAGTATTAGTCCTATAGTAGCATCTTATACTCGCTTTTTATTTCTTTTCTATAATTTTAGTACTTTTATTTTAAGAAATATTTCTTAGTTATTAGTTTAGCATGTAATTCTGTAGCTAACTATTTATTTTAGTGGTATTTAGTTTAGTAATATTAGTATCCTAGTTAGCACTTATCCTAGTCTAACTGTTTATATTTCTTTATCTTTAGATCCTAAAGTTCTTCTTTAGAATCTATGTAGATTAGTTTTTACTATATATTAAGTTCTTATTTCTACACTATTTATTTTAGTACTTATTTTATTATTAGTTTTTTAACTTATACAGCATGAGCTGCCTATTTATATTCTTATTTAATATATATCTTTTCTTTATATATTTAATACTTCTTTTATATAGTCCTCTCGGCGGCTTCTTTATCTTATATTTATAAAATAAATAAAGTAGGTTTTTTCTCTAGTTTCCTATTCTAGTCCTATCCTAACTCTAGATATCTAACGGGGTGGTAATAGGTTACATAACTTATAAGTAATATTAATTCTTATCTATAAATTTTATTTATTTATATAGCTAGTTTTTATCTACTAAGTTCTTTATACTACTTATTACTAGCTATTTATAATATTTATTAGTATTTATATATCCTATCTCCTAAGGTAACCTCCTAGTGTTTAGTAATATAATATTTCTTTATATAGTATTTTAATTTATAGATTTAGTAGTATCTTTAGCTTACTTATTATCTAATTATTATAAATATTAGCTCTTTACCTTTTATTATCTCTTAATCTTATTATTATCTAAATTTCTAATCTTCTGCTTTAAAGGGTCCTTTTTTTTATTAAATTATCTTATAAAATTAGTTAGCTTCTTCTATAGAGCTAGCCTAGTATTATTTAATAGTAGCTTTTTATATAATAGTAATTATATTATTAGCCTGTTCTGCTAAATAATTCTTGACTTATTAATATAATATTTTATATTTTTATTTAAGATATGTATAGCTTCCACAGATCTAGTATTCCTTTTTTTAGATTTATTATATAATAGTCTTCTTAGTTATCTAGTCTCTAGCTGGTTTTATTTAAACTATAGTAATTTTAATTAATACCTTAGTCTAAACATAAGCCTGTTTAATATCTATTCTTTATTATTTATAGTTTTTAATAAAGTGTTTTTTTTTTCTGTAACTAAGATATACTCTATATACATATTAATTTATTCATTCCTTAATTCATTTATCTTACTTTTTTTTATTAATTTATATATTTTTAATTAATACTTAGTTAATTTCTATTACATTATAGGTTTAGATATCTTTTTTATTTTTTTATAATACGTGGATTACTAGCCTAGTGTTGTTTTTCTTTTCTTATTCTTTTTAATACTAATAGTTATCAATAGTCACTACTTGTTTAATAATTCTTAGAAGTATGCTAGGTTGTTTTTCTTAAGAAATTTTATCCTTAATTCTGTCTTTTAGTCCTGTGTAGTATATTATAACTAAAGGTTAATCTACTTAATTTAGTTAAAATTAAATTTACTTAAATTCTGCTATATAGTTAGCTACTAATGTGCATTATTTAAATTATTAGAGCTTCTAAATTACTTCTATTTCTTTATTAATTTCTTTAAAGACTATAATTATTTCCTTTTTAAAGCTTTTATAGTTCTTAAAAGTTTTTTTAATATTACTATTATAATTTATAAGTCCTACTAATCCTTAGTTAGGATCTCTATTAGCTAGATAATTCTTTATAAGTGGTTTAAACTATTTTATAGCTTTTTCTATTATATTTATACCAGCTGCCAAGATCCGATCTTAATTAGTTATAAATAAAAATTAATTAAACTAATAGTAGAGATCTATTATAGCTATAAAAGTTTTAAGTTTATCTCTATTACTATTAAACTTTATAGGAGGTTGTATTT
Organism: Zopfia rhizophila CBS 207.26; assembly: GCA_010093925.1. NCBI lineage: Eukaryota > Fungi > Ascomycota > Dothideomycetes > Zopfiaceae > Zopfia > Zopfia rhizophila. Next base: position 302,737 of record ML994647.1, read on the forward strand.
TTACTATTTCTTTTCTACTAGTCTTACTTACTACTACTTATTATTATAGGTTAACTAAAGTATCACGTAACTTTATAATAGCTACTTTTTATTCTTAAATAATTTATTATATACTCTTACTTTCTTCTGATGTATTTTTAGTAGTAGATAAAAATTCTACTATAATTTCTTCTTTACTATTACTTTCTTTTAACGAATAAAGTTCCTATTCGTCCTTGTAGTAGGTCGTTATAAACTATAATTAGAAATTTATTATTAGAATTAATCCAACGTCCTTTCCTATACTTTGAAAGGGTAGTTATAATGTTATAAGTTACCTTTATTTAATAGTATGTTTCACGTTAGCGACTCTACTTTAACTAATATTCTAATAGAACTTTAGTTCTTTCTGTATCTAGAACAGATAGCCCTAGGTTTAACAGGTAAGAGTTTATGCTTTATTATAAAATAAAAAGAGAGATATATAATAGATTTAATAAGATAGTATTAAACTATTTCACTTAAGTTCAAGTCTTAACTTAGAGATAAGATCTTAATTTTAGAGTAACTATAAGAAATTAAAAGTAACTATAAGCCGTCTAATGCCTCGTACTTATAGTAAATCCTCCGTGCGTATATTATATACTAGTGTTCAGTATATTAGATACTATCTAAAGAGATAGAAGTATTTAAAGCTTTCTAGCTTTTCTATCTCTTTTAGCTACTAAGTGTCATATAAGTTATTACTTCTAATTCTTTAGTATAGTTTTATATTTCTACTCTTACTTCTTAGCCTATGCTTTAGCCTGTGCTAATGTATCCTACATCTACTTATAGTTCTTCTTTTTAAGCTTAAATATACATTTCTATTTAAAAGCTTTATTAGCTGTTATTACTAGTTCCTTTAGCTCTTTAAATATAGTTACTTTACTATTGCCGTTTATAACACTAGTATCTATCTCTAAGTTTATTAAATTATAGTTAAATAAGTAAAGTTAATTTCTACACTAAGTTCTACTACTCTATTAGTAATAACAAAATCTAATTACTTATTTAACTTTCTAATATTTACTAGAAAGTAAAAGAATTTACTTATTTTTATTAAAAAACTTTACTATAAACTTAAAGGTAATACTAACTAATATTTTACTAAATACTCTTAGCTTCTATATATATACTTTAGACTAGAAAAGAACTTAGTAACACTTATAGACTTTTTTATAAACTAAAATATATACATAATATAGTAATTAATTACTTTTTTACTAGCTATATATAGAGACCTAAATAATAAACTTACTATTTTAAGTAAACTTAATTTATTTTATTAAGAGTGAAAGAGTTTAACTATTTATTTTACTAAATTCTACAAACTAGTTACTAATACTAGATTAAACGAAATTAATTTAATTATATAGTTAAGAAAATTATTAAATAATAAGCTTTACTAAGTAATAGTAGATATTAAAATTTCTAATATATTAAATAACTACACTAACTTAATATTTTTATATAATAAAAAATTTTTGTATTTTTTCATGTTATGTTATTATAAGCTATAACTTATATTATAATAAGACTCTAATACTATAGAAATTAATACTTTTAATTATATATTTTTTAGATTAGCTAAATAAAAAGCCTAAAAGTATAATAGCTAATACTTTAAATATAATAAATATAGCTATATTTTTTAAAACTACTTTATCTTCTTACTAGAACTTTAATTTATAAGTTTATTTAAATTCTAATAATTAACCTGCTTTTGTTCTTTTTTTAAATTTAAATTTTTTTATAAATAAGAATATTTTTAAACTTTTTACGCTAGTCTACTAAAAGTTCTATTTTAGAGTTAAGTTACTTTTTAAGATGTTTTTAATACTAGATTTTTATTAACCTATAGACCTTCTACTTAATAACTAATTCTTAAGACTATTAAGTAAATATTTTATATACTATTTAATAAAATAGCTTTTCCTATTTTATTACTACTTTAATTAATACTAAAGCTATTAGTATAAGTTATATTAGTAGACTTTTAGCTTATATTTAAAAACGCTATTTTTTATTTTTTCTAAATATTCTTTATTCTACTAGTTTTAATAGTAAATGCTTTAAAGAAAGTTATACTTTATATACTACTAGTATAACTCTTTATTATCTAAATTATATTAAAGATATCTATTTCTTTAAAATAGCTACTAGAAATTATAAACTAATTTTTAGCTAATTATAAATAAAAAAGTATAAAGTTAATTTTAATTCTAATTTATAAAAGTTATTTTTTAATACTTTTTATTACTAGGCTTACTGCCTGCGCTTATTTTGATTTCTAATTTACTTAAAAAAATATACTACTTACTTAAAGAATTTTCTAATAAACTTTTTATTAAAAAACTTTTATTTTAATACTACTTATATATAGTATACTTAAACCTGTTTTTTAAAGTTATTACTAACTACTTAATTTTAATATAACTACTAGTTAATTAAAATGAACTACTAGTTATAAAAATTAAATATCTACCTAAAAACTACTTTAATAAACTGTTTTTTAAATAACTTTTATTTAGAGTCTAAACTTATATTTAAACACGCACCTAAATTTAACACTAAATTAAGTAAAGACTTTATAAGAAAGTTTTTTTCTTAAAATTTTAAAAACTTTTTAATAAAAGCTTTACTAAAAGGGCTTTATAAGGAATTTAAACTAAGTATAAATATTTACTTAATTAGAGCAGCTCTTTTTATATAAATAGTTTAAAAATATAAATATAAAATCTTTACTATTTTAATAGCTAATATTAATAAGGTTTTAGTTTTAAAAATTTATATAAATTTAACTACTAAAGTCCTAAAAAATTACTATAATATTCTTAGAATATTTTTATGTAAGAAAGTTAATAGACTACCTAAATATTATTTATATAACTATAAGATTATTCTTAAAAAAAGAAAGTAACCTAAATTTAAACTTCTTTATAAAATTCTAAAATAAATTAAAAGCTTTTAAAAAGTATTTTAATAACTATTTTACTAAAAAAATTATTAGAACAAGTATATTTTCTATAGTTATATTAGTTATTTTTATAAAAAAACTTAATAAAAAATTTTAATTCTATATAAACTACTAAGTTCTAAATGTTATTACTATTAAAAACTATTATTTTATTTTATTAATTTAAGAAATTTTATTTTACTTTAGTAAAGTAAAGTACTATATAAAATTAAATATTATCTTAGCTTTTAACTATCTTTGTGTAGTAAAAGAAGATAAATAGTTAACTACTTTCTAAACCTAATATAGCTTATTTAAATATCTTATTATATTTTTTAAACTAGCTAATACACTAAGCATATTTTAATACTATATAAACAATATTTTTTAACTATTTTTTAATATGTTTTATACAGCCTATTTTAATAATATTCTAACTATAGTAACTTTTTACGTGAATATAAATAATATATATAATAAATTTTAAAAGCTTTAAAGAAAACTGGTTTCTAACTTAATATTAATAAATATAAGTTCTATTAAAAATAAGTTACCTATTTTAGGTATGTAATTTTAATAAAAGAAATTAGCATAAATTTAAATAAAATAAAGAATATCCTTAACTAGAAATTTTCTAGAAATGTAAAAAATATAAGAATATTTCTAGAGTTTACTAATTTCTATTAATAATTTATTAATAACTTTTTTTATATTACATCTCTACTTACGGTCCTAACTAAAAAAATATATAATTTAAATTTAATAACACCTACTAAATAGGATTTAAATTCTTAAAATATATATTTATAACTACTTTAATTTTTTAACTCGTTAATTTAAAGTTATTAATTATTATAATAGCTAATTTTCTAAACTACGTAACTACTAGAGTACTTTTTAAAAAAAATAAATTAAGTAAACTAAAATTTATTACTTACTTCTTAAAGAAGTTAAGCTCTACTAAAAATAACTATAAAATTTATAATAAAAAGCTATTAACTATTATATACTATTTTAAATAATAGAGACCTAAGCTAAAAGGTGTTACTTTTTTAATTTAAGTATTAAATAATTATAAGAATTTATAATATTTTACTATTATAAAATAGCTAAGCTACTAATAAGTTTATTATATTAAATATTTATTTTAATTTAACTTCACAATCACGTACTAGCTTAGTAGGTAGAATAAAAAACTAGATATTTTTACTTACTATATATAAAACGCTTTAGCTTAAGAAAAAGTTTGTAAATCTTAATAATAAATACTTTTCTACTTTAAACTATTTAATAAAATACTAGAATTAAACTTAACTAAAATAAATAAGTTTATTTCACAAATTATTAATAATAAGTACTTTAATAATAAGTTTATTTAGAAATTTTTATTACTAAAATAAAATAAAATTTAATACTCTAAAAAGCTTTTCTTAAATAAGTATAAAAACTAAAAAAGTTAATTATACTACTATAGCTAATTAATAATACTAAATAATAATAAACTTAAAATTAATTTTTTTTTTTAAATTATATACAATTCTCTTGTTAGTAGCTACTCTAATTGTAGAAAAACTTTTAAAATTCTATAATATAAATACTATTAGTTCTATATGTTTAAAATAATATATTAATACGTTTTTTACTGCTATACTTATTAAAAATCTAAAGTTTTTTATAAAAAGTATTATAGTTTTTTAAAGCTCTTATCTATTTCTAAAAAAAAGTAGAAGAATATTTTTATAGACTTTATTACTAATTTCTTAAAATCTAAAAGGCTGTATTAATATTATAGTTATAATAAACTACTTTATAAAATACTAATACCTAATTTCTTATACTAATATAACTATTGTAAATATAGTTTGTTTTTTTACTAGTATATATAAATAAACTATAGTTTTCTAAAAATAATTATATTAAACTAAAAAACATAATTTATTTTTATTTTTTATAATAAACTCTATAAATAATTATAAATTAAATTCTAACTATTTTCTACATACTATCTAGAAACTAATAGCTAAATAAAAAAATTAATAGTATAATAAAATAAGTTCTATATGTATACATAAACTATTAATAAAATATCTAAGTAAACTAACTTTTTTTAGTATAGTTTAAAGCTAATAACACTTTATTTAAATTTATAAAAGTTTTACTATTTTTAACTAATATAAGCTAATACTTTTAAATAGGTTTTAAATTTTTTATAAGAATTTAAAAATAGTCTTACTAGGTATTATAAGCTTTAGAAGTTAACTATATAGTAGAAAAAATAGCTAATATTTAATAGCTAGTTTAAAAAGAATTTAGACCTAAGCTTTTTAAAAAGAATATATAAATTAAAAATAATTATTTATACTTAATTACTAAATAAAAACATAGTTTAGCTTAATATATAAAATATTAAAATTAAATAACTATTTAAAAAGTTAAACTTAAAGGCCTTAAGAAAATACTCTATTTTCTAAGTAATTTCTCTATATATATACTAACTTAAACTTTCTAAATTCTTAAGTATATACCTAGTTTTCTATGTATCTTTACTTTAACTAACTATACTTAAATTTAAATATCTTTTAAGTTAATAAAAGCTACTACTAAAACCTATTAAAATTAATAATAATACTAAATACTATATTAACTAAATTAAGAAGCTATACTTTAATTATAAACAAAAACGTTATAAATATTTTATTAAATAAACTAAATATAATAACCTAATATGGTAATTTATAAATAATCTTTAAAATATAACTATTATAAAAAAAAATTATTTTTAGAATCTAAACTAATTTACTATTTAAAACTTAATATAAACACTTATTATAAAAGCTTAAATTTAAAAAGAGGGTACTATTATAGTAATTATTATAATACCTTATAAAAGTCTTTTAAAAAAGCTTTTTTTTATAAGCTTTTTTATTATATTATATATTTATATATTAGTTTTACACTAGTACATAAGCTTTTACCTAAATACTTTATTTATAACTTATTTTATTTATTTCTTTTTTTACGTAATGTCTTGAATTATTACTTAGTACTATACATAGCAATTAATTAATACTTTTTTTTTAGTTCTTAACTTTCTATATATATATATATTATAGTTGGTAATAAGTAAGAGTTTATTATAAGTAATAATTACAAACAAAAAAAATAGTAAACTAATTAAAAGAAAATTACTAGCTATTAATAAAAAAGTATGTATAGAAACTTAATGCTAAATAAAAAATAGAAAAAATACTATAAAAAGAAGAACAAAGAGCAGAGCTTTTAGCTAATATTATTAAAATAATTAATAAATCTAATAATAAAGAAAACACGTAACATTTTACATGTATAGTTATATAATAAATAAGTATAATAAAAAATAATAAAAGCTTAGTATACTTATTAAAGCTTATTACTTAATAAATTATAAGTAGAGATTTTACTATATAAAGAACATTCTTTTTAACTTTTAAGTAGTTTTTTTATACTTATTACTTCTTTTCAAAACAACTCTCTAAAATTATTATATAATAAATTAATTAAACTATTACTTATTATATCTTTATATTATTAAAATAATTGTGTAAGTAAGTTACTATATAATCTTATAAATTACTAAAGTATTTAACTTAGTATGTATTTATACTTACTATATTAAAAAGACCTATATATTATTTTTTTTATAGTATAACAATAAAGGCTATATAATATACTATTATGTATAAATCTTAAGTATATAAAAACTATAAACTATTTTATAACACTATAAGTACTTATAAGTTACGTAAATTATATATAATAATAATAGGCTTAAGTAGTTTAATTTTAGTACTAGTATTATTTATAGTTTATATTATATAGTAACAATAGGCACAGATTCTAAAGCTATAATAAATAATTATAAAGTTAAAAAACTAGACTAATATAAAAGTTTATATATTTAATACTAAAATATAATTACTAAAGAAATTTAACAAAATACGCAAATACTTTAAAGAATTTTTAATAAAATAAGAAATATATACCTACTTTAATAAAAATATTTTTTCTAAAAATTAAAACAGAATCCTTGTAGCTAGTATAAACATAAAAAGTAAAGCTATAAATTAGTTTAAGCTTTTAGCTAAAAACTATATAAATAAAGAAACTAAAGAAACTAAAGAAACTAAAGAAACTAAAGAAACTAAAGAAACTAAAAGAAACTAAAGAAACTAAAGAAACTAAAGAAACTAAAGAAACTAAAGAAACTAATATAACTAATATAACTAAAGAAACTAAAGAAACTAAAGAAACTAATATAACTAATATAACTAATATAACTAATATAACTAATAAAATAAAAGTAGTTTTTAGAAGTTATAACAATTTCAAAACTTAGATAACTATAGTTTTTAGAAAAATTAATAGAAAAAGAACTATAAAACACAAAATATAAAACCTAAAGTAAATAAAATTAGTTTTAGTATATACTATAAAGTTTTACTAATTATAGTTATAAATTAATTAAAATAATATACTATTAATAGTAGCTTATTACATTAAATTTAAAAATTAAGTTAAAAATAAGTTAGTTAAAAGAAATTAATTAAATAACTTTCATACTTTTATAGAGTTTACTATATGTATTAAAAATTAACAGTATAAGTAGAAACTAAAGTATAAAAAAAATTAAATACTAACTATAAAAAAAAGAAAGCATTAACATAATAAGGTTAGGCATATAATAAAATAGATATTAATAAAGTTTAGATAAAGAAGCTTAAACTACTAAAAAAGCTAAAAAAAAAAAAAAAGTAGCTTATAACTTAAAAATAAAGAGACTAACTTAATAAGAAAATATGTCTAAAATATAGCAATATTAAACACTTTATAAAAAATATTTAGATAAAAAGTTAAGAATTATAATAGTTAAAATAAAGTCTAAGCTTATAGAATAAAACTTATAGTAAAAAAAAATTTATTAGTTAAAGTTATTAGTAAAAGGCTTAATAATAATTAATATTAAATCTATAGATCTATAGAATATTATAAAAAAAAACTATAAAAAAATTTAGAAAACAAAGCATGAACTTATAAACAGCTAGTAATAATTAAAGAAAGTATTATAGAAAGTAGTTAAAAAATAATATTATATAGTAGATATAGAAGCAGAGAACTTTATACTTTAAGAAATTAATAAAAAATAATAACTATTTAATAATAGCTAAATAAAAATGCATGTTAAATTTATAAATTAGATTAATATTTAAATAAAAATTATAAAACTAAGCATTAAGAAATTATACTAAAAAAAAAGTTTTATAGTTTAAAAAACTAATTAAAGTAAGTAGCACTCTTCATAGTATAATAGTCTTATAAAAAAAAATAGTATTTTAATTTCTAATAAAAGTTTAATAAAGGAAACTGTATAATTCCTAGAAATAAGAAAAAGAACTAACTTAAGAAACTAAGCTAAAAAGTAAGAATAATAAACATAATAAAGCAAAAACGCCTTTATTTATTATATAAATTAAAAATACTAATATCTTTTTAATAATTAAAAAATTAAAAATGTTGAATTTGTAAGTTAGTTAATTATATAAAAAAAGCATGCATATAAGTAATATATCTAATCTAAATAAAAAGACTAAAAGAATAGAAAGTGTGTAGAAAAGTAGTAAAAAAAAATAGAAACTAAATAAATAAATTCTAGAGACTCTAAACATCATAGTTAATATAGAAAACAAAAATAGTTAATAAAACTACTAATATAAATAATAATATTAGAAGAAATATGTACTAAAATGTAAATACCATAAAAAATAAAAATAAAAAATTAGATAGAAAGGTTTCAACCCATATTATCTAGAACTTTCTTATAAAAAGTATTTTCTAAAATGGAAATGCTTAGTACACAAAAATAAAGCTAGAAAAAAGTATAGTAAAATATTATATTTAGTATACTACTATAACTACTACTCTATATATATTAAAAGAAAGTACTTTAATTTAAATAATAATAATTAAAAATACAACATGCATAATTTTATATTAAAAAACTAAATAACTATTAGTAAAATACTTAAACTAGTAATATAGCTATTAAAGCTTTTAGACTATAATAAGTATAGTAAAAACTATATCTTTACTTTAGTATAAAAGTAAATAGAAAATTTCTAAAAGCACTAGTAAATAGTAAAGTAAACAAAACATTTATTTTAAATTAATAGGTTAAATAAAATAACGTATTATACTAAAAAAAGACATATTTAATAAAAGTAAAGTAAGTAGATAATAGTGTAGTAACTTTTAAAAAGAGTTTAATTAACTTAAAAACTATAGTAATAAAGCAAAAAGCAATAAACTATAAAAATATTTACTATAACGTATTCTATAAGCGAGTGGCCCACCCAAGCGAGCGGCCTACCTCATTAAGTTTCAACTCTTTTACACACTCATAACACCGCAACACCAGCAGCTATTGCTATAATATTTGGGTAGTAGATAGCTAGTCTATTTCTCAGCCTTTTTGTAAGTCCTTGAGTTGTGCCCAGGTTCGCAGCAGCGTTTATAGCGCCTTTGCTTTGGCGCGTTAGCCATCACACGCCTGTTACTCTAGCACGTTTCAACCCTAATTTGCGCATTAACGTTTGCTTGAGTAATTATCTCTGAGCCCTCTGCCTTTGTTAACGTTCCTCACTTCTAAATTCGCTTTTTTTGGCGCTTTTTGCGTTGTGTTGTAGCCTTATTTGCCTTTTGAAGCTTAGTAACCTCTGAGCGTAGTAATATGGCTTCATGCATCATCAGCTCAGCACCCTTTGTAAGCTGATGAATTGACTCAAAAATGTGTGTAGGTGAGCTATTTTGATGCTGCTGAATCTGGTTACGAATTAGAGCATTTTGAGACCCCAATTCAGCAGCCGTTTTAGGTGTTTTTGACTCCCAAATGGTGTTCTCTGCTACAGGGGGGGATGGCGTCCGAAGCTGAATATCAAGCTTTGAGAGTACAGCGTCTGGGTCGAATGGGATTAAGCCAGCACCTTGAAAGCCTGCACGGATGTTGCTTTCTGTAAATGTGGCTTGATAGGCTGCTTTAAACGCTGGTAGAAACTCAAGCTTCGTAACGTGGTAGATGTGGTTACGGATAAGATCCTCAACTTGGCGCCTATATGCATCTTTTAAAGGTAAAAAATAGCCCACATTAAGTGGCTGAAGTAGATGTGACGAATGAGATGGCATGTAAAGCGTAATAATGCTCTTCTCTTTACAAAGCTGCTGAAATTCAAGTAAATTATAGCTTTCATGGCTATTGATTATTAGCAGACGATGGACGCCTATTGTACGACCCTTTGTATGCTTGTTAAAGTGCTGTAGCCACTTAATACTAAGCTCGTTATTTGTCCAGCTGTTGTCGCTTAATGAAATAACCTAATCTAGTGGTATATTGTTGCTCTCGTACCATGCAGAAAGGTGGTACGTTCCTGTAAAGATAATGAATAGTGGGATTGCCTATCCTTTCGCGTTGATACCCTGGATTACCGTAACCCACTTGCGATTACCTGGCTGCACTGCTTTACGTTGATTACGTTTATCAGAGCCTGTAATAACCTTGCCGCCTAAAATAACACCTATCTGGAAGCTAGTCTTGTTAAAGTTGTAGATGTCTTCTTTAGTAATACCGTACTTCTCAATCATACGCTGTACGCGGTCGAACTAAGGCTTAATAATCTCAGGATCCTCGCATAGAGCTTTCTGGTAGTCGTACCTTCGATTGTAGACTGTTTTGACCTCTGGAGTTCGCTGTACAAAGTTCTCTGGCTAGTTCTTGCTAACTAGGCTAGCAGAGCGCGTAGTAAGTAGATGATTAGCCATATCTCTTACAGCACTAAGCCTAGGGGGAAATCCTCGTAAATCTAGGTCGAGTACATGTTGAACAATAACCGATTCTTCTAGCTTAGTAAGCTTCTTTGAATTGGGTTCGTAATCGCGTTGTAAGGTGGTTCTAGTGCGTCGCCGTTGAAGTGTTGTTTGGGGGATATCATATACCGCTGCAGCGTGTCGCACGCTTTGTAATTGGCTTTTCTTAATTACTAAGATAGCTAAGGATAGCCTACCTTCGTTATGAATTGATTGAGAGTTGCTTTGTTGTTGCATCGCGCTTGAAAGTTGGTAGGTCGCGTTTTGTTTATGAGGTGGGCCACTCGCTTGGGTGGGCCGCTCACTTATAGAATATGTTATTAATATTTTAAATATAAAAGAGCTAAATATAATTCCAAAATAGAATTAGCTTTTATTATATAATCTAATAATAGATTAGTAATAAAAAACTATTTAATAACATAATTTAGTAAGAAAAGTAGCATAAATATAAAAACTAGATATAATAGAAAAATACTTTAGAATAAAAAGAATCTTATATAAAGCTAT